>CAJVPY010000379.1:0-27937 GCA_910591965.1 Dentiscutata erythropus | reverse complement strand
TCTAATTGATTAGAAATATTAAATAAAGAAGACAATCTAGACTCAATTTTATTCCGTCTTTTAATAGTTTTTTCCTCCATTGCTAAACTATCACGCCATATTTCTTTAATTTGTTGAGGAACATTTGCACATTCTCGTGCCAAATGTCGTTTAAGAATTTGTGGCCTTCCACGATTCCACACAACTAGACAATGTCTACAACTAGCTTTGTAATGCCCATCTCCTAAATGATCGCCAATATCAACATAATCCCAGACTGGATCTCGTTTAGGCCCACCACGATGTTTTTTTTTATTAGGTTGTTCAGAAGGACTTTCTTCTCCAGATATGACATCATGATCATCATTAACTTGAGGAGGCGTAATAATTTCATTTTGTTCTTGAATCGATCTTGGTAGTTGTTGAGAAGATTGATATGTAAAAAGTTGATTAACATTGTAATTTAATTCAGATAATGAAGTGTAGGGATCATAATTATTATTATCTTCCGGAACAGAATTATTTTTATTTTTGCTTAAATTCATCATAAAGAAACTAAACAAACTTTCGCTGAAAATAATTCAAGAAAAAAAAAATAATTACAAAAAAATATATATAAATAATTTTTATTATCATTATATTACATATGATTAATTACATGATTGATTAATTGATTGATTAATTACATAGATTAATCGGTACCCAAATCTTAGTTGCATTAATTTTGAATATCGATATGGCATTTTTGAATTCATACGGTATTTGGGATTCATACGGCATTTGGGATCCTTATTGTTTTTGCCGTAACCGTAACCGTAACTTGCCGAATGTCGTACGGTTCATTGGGACAGTTCCGCCTGCATCACTAGTCTCAACCCAATTTTTATATGTAAAAAATTTGGGATTTATGGCTGTAATATAATTTATCGGTCAGAATATGACATTACGGCAAATTAGAGGTATTTTTCGAAGCATAGTAGATACTATTTGGGATTCTACCAAATCCCAAACTAGTAAGTTTGGGTAGCAACCCTACCTATCATGTAATTAAATATTTACCGTATTTTCGCTCATGAGCGTTATTTCGAATTTTGGCCCGAATTAGGCTTAATTTAGGCCAAAATTCGAAATTACACCCCTGCGCGTTATTCCGCGAAATTACGGTATACTTTTCAATTAGCATCAAGAATTCGTATCGCATCACTGAATCTTAAAAATTCAGTGAATATATCACATGGGGTATTAGATCAAGTAAAAATTATTATAAAACTTTAGCCTAAAATCATTTCACTTACAAATTAGCTCTTAAATTTTGCGATCAAAGTATCGACATTTTAAAATCATAAACTCATGAACTTTACTTATTACAATAAAATTTTATGCTACACAAGTTTACTTAGTGAAAAGGTGAATATGGTACAGATCAAATATTATTACAATAACTTAATTTTGCTTTTTAAATAATACTTGTTAGTATTGAAATTATTTTAATCGAATAAAACTAGCCTTATAGTTTAGGCAGAATATTATTGTTAGTTGCTAGCCTCAAATTTTTGGGCTAAACAATTAATTGTTAAAAAATTTTTAAGCGTTTTCAATTTGATTATAAAAAAAAATAATAAAAAATAAAATATACTGAATAAAACAAATATATTTATATGCTGAAGCACAACGTATTAAAATTCAATATTACAATATTCTGGTTTTATATTTGCAACATGCAATTTATTAACTGAGTGACCCGTGGGTCCACCCACGGATCACCTAGACGCGTTCAATCACTAGTTTTACTAATCACTAAGTATTTTATTGTATGTGGATTGGTTAATGTTATGTGGAATATAAGGCCATATAAACTTAATTTTTTGGTTCTCATAACCCGGCCGGGTCATATTTTGAAAAAAATTTTTTATATGGTTTAATAGCCGGGTGGGATTTCAAAAAATTTTTATATATAAAATTTTTTAAATAAAGTCCAGATAGATGAGTCATTACTTTATTTAATACTATAATGCCGGGTTATTATTTTTTAAAATTAAAATTTAAATTTTATAATTTAAAAAATTTTTAAATAAAAGTCCGGCCTGTCGGGTCTTTTTTTTTTTTTTATGTTATGAGAACCAAAAAATTAATTTTATATGGCCTAATCGACATTTCTGATTTAAAAATTTTCTTATTTCGTATTACTTACAGACTTATCTTTATTCGCATTTCTTTTCAATAATCATTGCTCCATGGTCGTCATATTCTTTTCGAGAAATCCATAATTGATGAAATGTTCCCAATGAAGCCAAAATAGAGCCTCCTAGCCAACTGCTACATTTACGTTCAACAGTATTTCCTGGCGCATGGAGTTTGACTTTCATCTGTGTTAAAAAAGAATGTCTCAAATTAATATAGTATATAGAATAACCAACAATAACATATTGGTTTAAAAATGATGCTGATATTTTGATATTTGTAGATGTATTACCCCGGGAACCATCATAGACAATTCATAATTTACACGATCGGCAAATCCAGGTAGCAAAGTAGTACCACCGGTTAGAATAATATTATTCAATAAAAGAGGACGCATGTCAATATCGCAAGCTAAAACACTGTGGTAGATCATTTGGTGCACTCCTAACAAAGATTTTGTGTCGAAGCTAGGTCGATCAGGCTATTTAGTAAAGTGTGATTAATATATCTACATATAATTGTCAAATTTTGGTTATATATTTAATTTAATTTTGTAACCTGACCTGAATTATGAATTTTGGTGGATTGAATAGAATTTCTGGTATGTCGAATCGTTGGATACCGAATGATGTGTTGAACCCATTGGGGAACTCGAAAGTTTTCATTGGACGAGCGGAGATTACTCTTAAAGGATAATTATAAGATTAATAAAGTAATATTCAATATTATAAAAGCAACAATTTAATTTTAAGACACTTACAATTCGTTGTAAGTTGACTCAAATACTTGACAAACAGACTCTTTAAATTCGTGTATTACTCTCTACACCAATTATGTTCGCTGATAATCAGCGATCGATTACACATCAACTTTGGGGTTAATTGAAATCTTCAAACAGCCCCTTCAACTTCTTACCATCTGCATAGATTTATGATAACTCTCTGTTGTATTCGGTCGGTCACGATGTACAACATTGGCTGGTTGATCAGCCTCTACAACTGTCTTCTTTGCGATCAAATAATGTGGTACCACGTTAATATCGAGTTTTTGGAATTGTTGCATAATTTGATCCGATAAGAACTCGCCGGCGATTGGTTGTTTGTAAATTCCTATTGAAGATTGGATTAGAACATAAATTATAAACTTTTAATGATGCTTCATATAAAAATCACACCTAACCTTTTTTAAGAACGTATCCATCAACTACTGGAACACAGCTCGTAGTGTTAGCACCACAATCTAGAACAACGGCTGTTGGGCGTCCTGTTGCAAAGCTTTTAACAACAGATTGTCAAAGAATTTTTAATAAAAAAAAAAAACTTAACATTTGCTTCTTTTGAATAAAGGATACGCTGAGAGCACCGGATTCTTTGCTACATAAAAAGCCAACACTTGATATTTTTCAAACGCGATTTCAGTAAGTTTTTCTCTAATCTCTCTAGTGTTCCAAGCTGCTTCTGTTACGAATAATGGATGTTCTGTTGGATCTACTTGCAGTCTCTTAAGCAATGCATGATCCCAAATTTTTTCCAGCGCGTCCCAATCTTGTACTAAATAATATAATCATGTGAATTATGAAATGAAATATCGCCGAAAGAACGCATGCATATGTATACCCAAGCCGTCAACGAGAGGATTTTTAATTTCCATGTTAGATCTCCATGCTGCCACTTCCGCGTCTCCTATTATGTATTTTCCTTTCTCCTTTTTGTTAAGGGTATTTTCAGCGAACGCGCTTTCGCCCTTCGTCGCGTCACTGTCTGCATTCTTCATGATAGTATCTTCATCGATATTTGGAGCAGCTGTTTCTGCTTCCGGAATGTATCCATACGAAGTAGGAAAGACAGCTTTTGGAGTATCTTCACCGGCGTATCCGGCACGAGTCCAATACGAACCAACATCTAAAACTAAAGCTGAAACTTCGTCTGTCAATGGACAAATCGGAGAAAAAAATTAAAATTTTGTCAGTAACTTTTACGTTAGGGTGTCGACACACAAACTTTTTTGCAAATAAATGTATTAACCTCCGCCGAATGTAGCCATTTTCCTGTAAAGAATAAGCGAAGGATGTTAAATTATAATTTTATGCAGTAAATATAGTGCATATGGATATCGATATCTGATATGTAGAAATTACAGAATTACGCAAGCAACTACCTAATCTGTGTTACGTCAAGATATCTTGAATTCAAATAATCAAATATCTGAAATAATCAAATAATCATATCTTTAAGAAAATATGCCAGGAGGAATACAACAAGCTTCGCAACTTTATAGGACTCTCAAAGATGAATTTACTTCTGCTTCACCTGACTTGAATAAATGTGGCACTTATTTAGCAAAACTCAAGGTTTTATACTTGTCATATTTTTAATTAATATAATTATTATTTACTGAAATAACATTTCGAGGCCATGCATCATTGAAATTAACGTTAGTGGTATGATTAGATTGCGTTATCAGAAATGCAACTTTTGCTCCCCGGAGAAGTTACTAATGCGGACGAACTTCTTATTGCACGTATGAAAAATTTAAGTGTACGTTTTATAGTCAATATCGAATGGCAATGTAATCATTTATATATATTTGATTAGGTGAAATCTTAGAAATTGGAGCCTACTGGAGTGTTCGCGTTAAGGACATACCATCCTTTGAACGATATATAGCCCAATTGAATACATATTACACCGACTACAGGTCTGTTCGTCATCATTAAGTCATTCGTTGATTGCGATCAATTTTTTTCCTTTATCAACTTATGTATTGATAAATCTGGTAATAGTTCGCAGCTCAAACCTTCAGATCAAATGTACCCTTTAACCGGATTGAATCTTCTTCGATTACTTTCCCAAAATCGTATCGCTGAATTTCATACTGCCTTGGAAAATATTGAACCAGAACAACTTTTGGAAAATCCTTTTATCAAACATCCAGTTCATTTAGAACAATATCTCATGGAAGGAAGTTATAAGAAGGTGTGGAATGCTAGAGAAGAAGTACCTGCACCAGAGTATCTTTTTTTCATTGATATTTTAATGGGGACTATCAGGTTATTAATTTCGAAGATTATGTGTGATTGTGTCGTAATTTGAATTTTTTTTTTTTTAATGCTGATATTGAATTTTATAATTAGGAGCGAGATTGCAAGTTGCAGTGAAAAAGCGTATTCAAGCTTGCCTTTGAACGATGCTGCGACACTACTGTTCTTTAGTAAGCTTAACGATGTAATGAATTTTGCGGTTGAGGTGAGCTAGTTAACAACAATCTTTACTCTTTAATTGCTTTTCTTTCATGTAAATCTTACGATCATAATATTTTCTAGCGTGGGTGGAATGTAAATCCAACGGAGCAGAAAATTTATTTCACGACTAAAGATGACAATCAGGTTGAGATACCGCATGAAAATATTATTAGACAAGCGCTTAATTATGCGCGTGAATTAGAACAAATTGTGTGAAAACTTAGAACAACAAATTGTCCGATGTAATATTATACTTGATAAATGAATTCGTTATATAAACTAATTATGTGTTATCTACTATATAATGCTTTATGATTTTTATGATTATTTGAAAAACTCGCATGGGTTTGTCCTTAACCAATCAAATAGATCCTCTGTCGAGTATTAGTCACGTGGTATAATCGAATACAATTGCCTACTACTATATTTCTGTATTTATGAGTTAAAACTTTGAACAAAAAATGCTCACATATTTATAGAACAAAAAAAAAAAGCTTCTGCGTATCGGTTTTATCAGTTATAATATACAGTATATACAGTATATTGTATATATCAATTATAAAAATTTTTTTTTTTTTTTTTTAATGTTAAAGGTGAAACCATGCTCTTATCAATTATAAAAATTTTTTTTGATAGTTAAACCAATTAATCTTAGAAAATTTAAGATTTAGCTTATGATACAATATATACTGTATATATAAGTTTTATCAATTGATTACTGTATATATTTACTACTACTACTACACAATATATATATATATATATATATATATAGTAGTATATACTGTATATATCTAAATTTTTTATTTAAACACTTTAATCTTATTTGCAATAATACTAAATTTAAAATTTAAAATACTATATATAAAAACAGAATAATTAAAAAATTACCAACTTGATTTTACAGAATATAACAAAATAGAATCACATCACATTACAAATAAAAGTTGTTAGAAAAATTACTGTTTCTGACAAATTTGGAGTTTGTAGTTTTAGAAAAAGTCTCATTTGCTTTAAAATTTCTAAAATTAAAAATTAAACAATCGCGTAACTCGCAAGCAAATTTCATAGAAATGACCCATGTTTAAGATACATTTTAGTCATTGGATTGTATTCCCAAAAATCATTAATTTTATTGTATCACCCCTAATGCTTAGATAAAGATGACCAAATTTTTGTACAAAATTTTGTAGATGATCTTGCATTTATTGAATATGAGTATTAAAGAATTGGATCTCACACTGTATCAAGTTGAAATTAAATATCATCGTATTTTGCTTAGGGATGATAAAGTCCAGTCCTGATCTCGTAACCTGTAGGTTTTACTGCATGGACTTGTGGACCAAGTCCTCATAAAACCAGTTTTAGAACTTCAGGTCCAGTCCAAGACTTAGTCCTAGAACCTAGGTCCACTATACTGTATGCTGTAAAAGGGTGGATTTGGGGTAACTATTACTCGCAACCTAAGACACAACCGAGAACCAAGGATCCTACTGCCACTAGGATCCCCGGAGTTTATCATTAGATGGATTATGATCTTAAACTTTATTGATTGATGATTAGGTGTCCAGAATTATGCAATAGCGGAAATTTGCAATTGAAATGAATTTTATTATTTTTAATAAATTTTAATTTGTATATTAGGACTTTTTAAAGACCCAAGGACTTTACCAACCCTAATTTTACTAAGCAATTAATTGAACAATACCACCGACTTTCTTTATTTTTTCTTCTGCTCTTCTAGAGACATATCGTGTCTGAACAATCACAGGTTGTTCTGGAAGACGACCTTTTGCCAAAACTTTACCATAACCCTTAAAAAATCGTAAATATGAAAATCAAATAAATTAGTATAAATCTATGTGTATACAGTACATATGATATGGGAATACTTACAGCATTTAAAATATTAATAACTGGTGCCATACTGGTATCTTTCTCATGCTTTTTTCTCGTTTCTTCAGAAACCAAAGTCCACAACTTATCCAGATTGATAATTGGACGATGAAATTTATTACGTGTCATGTGAAAATATCTCATACCAACTTTACCAAAATAACCAGGATGGTATTTATCCATGTTAGTACGGTGGTGATGCAAACCACCTGCAAGACCTCGACCTCCCGGATGCTTTCTATGTTTACCTTTTGGTTGAATCAGATGTTTATAATAAAAGATCATTATTGTTTGATATGAATGATATCGAATGATATAGATCACGGATTAAGCAATTTACCAATACGGCCATGCCCAGAGGAAACGTGTCCGCGCTTCTTTCTGTTCTTTTTGAGTCTTGAAGGCTATTAAATGAAAAATTATTATCGATTACATTGGCAACTAGTCACTTTATCATTTTATTATGAAATTAATTATCATCTCATTTTTAAATAATTAACTAAAAATCGTATCAAGATAAATATTCAAAGTAACAGCTAAGAAAGAAGTCCGCTCCATTTTTTTATTTAAATAAATATCATAAATCAATTACATTTAAATGGCATGGATAAAACTCACCATCACTCTTCTGCAAACGGGAATGAAAATGTAAGGAAGGAACGAACAAATTTTTATCAAGAAATAAATTTATAAAAAAAATTTTTTAAATTATATGCGCGTGATTATCACGTTGCCAAATTGATAAGATCTGATAATTGGTTAATTGGTCAGAGCAATTTCTGCAAACTCGGTACACGTAATGGATGACGCAAGTCAAATTGACGCCAGTTTCAATCTATAAAAAAAAAAAAAAAAAACCTAGTCAAACGTTAATTAAAAAATCACCGATGGAAGATATCGCTGTCAAAAGTGAGGTTGGGTTCACTAAATAATTAATACTTTAAATAGCAGTACTGCTTTAGCTTGGCGCCGATGGTTTGTCCGAGAGCGCGCAAGCAGTAGACAGAATTTGATCCATTCGTTCAAATTTACAATTTATGTGCTAGGAGTCCGTTCCCGAAGAGAAGAGCGAATTACTTCAAGATTTAAGCGAAGGGGATCTATATACAAAGCTTAAAAAACTCCAACGACACCTCGAATTTCTTGAATTGCAAGAAGAATATATAAAGGACGAACAAAAAAACCTGAAACGTGAATTAATCAGAGCTCAAGAGGAAGTCAAACGAATTCAGTCCGTACCTTTGGTAATTGGACAATTTTTGGAGCCTATTGATCAGCATACTGGGATTGTGGGATCTACAACTGGATCGAATTATGTGGTTCGAATTCTAAGCACCATTGACCGAGAATTACTCAAGCCATCATCTTCTGTTGCACTTCATCGTCATTCTAATTCGTTAGTTGATGTATTACCTCCTGAAGCAGATAGTAGCATTGCTATGCTTGGAGCAGACGAAAAGCCTGATGTAACATACGCAGACGTGGGGGGACTAGATATTCAGAAGCAAGAAATTCGAGAAGCAGTAGAATTACCGTTAACACATTTTGATTTATACAGACAAATTGGAATTGATCCTCCACGTGGTGTCTTGTTATATGGACCTCCGGGAACTGGCAAGACTATGCTTGTCAAAGCAGTTGCACATCACACAACTGCATCTTTCATCCGCGTAGTGGGATCAGAATTTGTTCAAAAATATTTAGGGGAGGGACCACGTATGGTGAGAGACGTGTTTCGGTTGGCTCGTGAAAATTCACCGGCCATCATCTTTATCGATGAGATAGATGCAATTGCCACGAAGCGATTTGACGCACAAACAGGAGCGGATCGTGAAGTACAGAGAATTTTATTGGAATTATTGAATCAAATGGATGGGTTCGATCAAACATCAAACGTGAAGGTATATATTTTATTGATTCATCATAATTATATAAACCGAATATAATACATAATTTCATTTATAGGTTATCATGGCTACAAATCGAGCAGATACCTTAGATCCAGCATTACTTAGACCTGGTCGTCTTGATCGAAAAATAGAATTTCCCACCCCAGATCGCCGTCAGAAACGTTTGATTTTTTCCACCATTACATCTAAAATGAATCTTTCAGAAGAAGTTGATCTTGAAGATTGTATGTATCAATTATAATATTAATTAACTATTCTTTATAAATACTATTATTAATATGAGAGACAACCTGTGAACATTTTTAATTTTTCATTTTACTGGACTCAGCCCCTGAAAAAGATCTGATTGTATTATGACATGATGACCGTTACTCTGTTTTGGTAACACCATACCTAGAATTACTAGTGTCATCAGATGCCTCCAATTGCATATTTTCCAATTGCGTATCATCATAATACAATCAGGGGCTAGGTCCGCCCGCAAAATGAAAATTGGAAAATTTGATTTTCAGGTTTTTTCATTGATAGAACTTATATATTTTGAATTGAAATATAATTCATATATATTAATTAATATATATTAATTAATATTAAATATAATTATGACGTATTTAATATAGTCGTATCTCGTCCGGACAAACTAAGTGGAGCAGAAATTCATGCTATTTGTCAAGAAGCAGGAATGCAAGCAGTCCGAAAAAAATCGATATGTCATTCTGAGTAAAGATATTGAAAAAGGCTATAAAGCGAATGTTAAGAAAGTTGACACGGACTTTGAGTTTTACAAATAAAACATCATTGGTAGTAATTTATTATTTGTTTCGATTATAAATTTTTTTAAAAGAAAAAAAAAATGTATGAAATTAGATATAAATTTGATTGCAGGCTTTTTCATAGATTGATTATTCGAATTCTTATAAGCCTAATCTCTATTATATTAAAAGAATTCCTTGCAATTTTGTTATTCATCAATTACAATTTTTTTACGACTTTTAATGATTAATTAGAAAAAGTATATATAGCTACGTGAAATAACACATCGTACAAATTAATTACACAGTGACTGTAGGACAGGAATCGGGGAAAGGCGATTCATTATAAATTTTAGGATAGAGATACATGTGAAAATTTCTTTATAATATTGGGATTTCAGGAGCTGCATACATTTCAAGTACGCTACGCATAAATAATTTTGTCTCGGAATACGCCGGGATAAGTTTGCCCTTTCCTTTAACGTTAAGAGGAGCTTTTAAGCCGTAAACCTACTGCACGTCGGTAATACCATTTTACAAATTCATTAATACATCGAAAGTACATCGCGCTTCAGGCTAAATATTCAAAGATGATCCTTTCTTTGACTTCAACTTCAGTATCTTGGACTAGCTTTAGGTATCCAAAGATGATCTTTACCACTTTAACTTTCATCCAATTTAGAAAAATTATTCAAATTTTGGAACTGCAATAAGTCAAGCGATACAGTTGCAAAATTTCCTTATAAGAGAATTTATCCATAAATGCAACTCTAATAAAAATGTGTAATCTATCTATATCTATAAATGACAAGATCATCTTAGCTCGCTTAATTGTTTAAAATCTGTTTAGACATTGATAATGGGCAACCATTGCGAAAACCAGCCTTTCTACCATTGCTTTTGTCGTGGTTTTTCGAAAATCACGTAAACGTTTGCATAAATTTTTATTTTTACTGAAACGTTTCATATATATAATAACATTTCGAATTACAGATCTTTTCGTAAAAACACTACGTAATTCGACAAGAGATCAGATATACTAGATCTGTAGATATGAGCCATCAACCAACAAGCATTAGCATTGATATTGAGATACTTATGAGACCACAAAAAAATTACTAAAAAAGCTTTTATATAGTTCTATTTTGAAAGATAACTGAATGATTCTTGAGACAATTTCTAAACCGCAAATTTTTGATTGAACAAATTGAGATCTCATTGCTAAGTTTGGATTTATTTTATGAGGTAGGATATTTTCGTGAAATCGAAGATTGTACATTTACCTGGTAAAGAACATATGCACTCGCCATTGGCTAAAATGTTTGGTAATTGGGCGATGGAGTCAAATCGTTTGAATGAAAGGTCAGCCGCAATTGTTTTCATTGAAACTAAACGCCATTCGAAGATTTAGAAATCAGGTATGAACTAATACTAAGCTTACGACAATAATTTGTTTCAATTAATTAAAAAGCAACACTGCAACATTATGTCTTGCATAATCCGAGGATTTATTTGTGATATTTTTCATAGCCTTGAATTACCTAATATTTCCGGAGGAACCGTGGCCAAGATTCGTGTAACCTTAAGAATCCAGATATATCCCAGTAAAATCTTTGATTTGCGCTTACAACTATTATGAAAACCTTGCGGCTAGAAATTTCTTTATTCAATCCAGTTTTTATCAATATTGTCGTTATCTCGTATATTCTTGATCAGAATTATCCATATACCTTCAAACATTTGTTTGTTTTGCCCGTGTTCAGAGGTGCATAATGGGAAATATGTCAATTATACACAATGAAATTTGAGCGAAAGTATTAAAAACTTCTGAAACAAGCTAAATTATGTTGATCAAGGATAATGATGTAACTCTTTCCATATTAAATATTTGAGCACAATATTAGCATGCAGAAACATAAGATTGTGACAATTCAAACAAAAATAAGGATTATTGTTATATATATGGAAAACTGCAGAGTAAACGATACCAACAATGGGTGAATCTCCAGACGAACTCGTTAGTAGCAAAAGATTTTATTTTTTTTTTTCGTTTTAAGGCGACAAGAATTAGATAAAAAAAATTCTTTTTTTTGCTATTGTGATTAAGTGTTCGCCCGTCTTTGTATTTATTTGGTTAAATTACCATTAGTGAAACGATTGTGCAACAATCGTGGACGTACGTATGTCAAAGATTTAGAGTTTTTTTCCTTGTAATAGCCCTTGAATTTTATGTGAGTTACCTGTGCGATATTTAAATTTGAATTTTTTCACAACTATTTGTGTAAATGATTGGATTTTATTTATATTGTAAATAATTATAAATAATAAAATATAATATTACAATTACAATAATTATGAATTATATTACGTATCTGGTAGTATCAGCGCCTACCATCTGACGCTTATCAGTTTAGTATATAACGGTAATCTTATCAAATCCTAACGCAGAGTTGGCTTAAAGACGAACTGACCCTTTTGCCTTTTTATCAGTCTCCCCTGTCTTCCCTGCTCGGCTGACCCTACCTTCGCAGGTATCGAAGACGAATTTTAAAGAGAAAAAATATAAAAATATAAAAAATATATTATATTTACAGCTTAAATAGACCCCTTTACCGAAAAATACAAAAAAAATAGCTCCCGTTATAATACTACGCTTTATCATACGTCTATTTTAACATTTAAGAACCTTTAAGAACAAGTATACATAAGAATATCCCCCAACAGTAAGTTTCACTGTTCATTTTAAGCTTCTAAAGCTTCTATTATAAAGTGATAGCACATGATGAGCTTTATTGATGTAAATTTTACTAAGATGTACATTTTTACCCCTTTCAATTTTCGCCTCATCTTGCTTATGAAATTACAGAATAGACTCAATTTTTAGAAATATATAATAATGAGCCAAGCAGGAAACAATATTAGAGTTGTTTGTCGTTTTCGACCACAAAATTCCCGTGAAATTAGGGAAGGTGGTGTTCCTATTATTACCTTTGACGACAATGGTGAATCTTGTCGTATGGAGGTTAGTTTCCGTTTTTTATTTCAATTGCATTATTTAAATGTTCGTCATACTTGCAATTATCAAAGAATGTTGTGTAGTGCATTACACTTCTTGTTTGCTAGTATGGAGAATATAAGTGATTCTTGTTATAGTGAAGCCATTGGGGCCGAGAAAAAAACAATTCTCGAGTCAAAGCTTAATGACGCTATAATTTAGAATTTTTTTATTATATAGAACACTTATTATACCGAGAGTTCGCTATAACAAGTGTTACATGCATATAATATAAAGAAAAATGAATGTTAATCAATTCATTCTAAATAATATTTTTACTAAATTTTAAATTCTTCATACATTTTCTATCTCATCCATTATAGGGTAAAGAATTTCAAGGAAATTTCACATTTGATAGAATTTTTCCACCGGAAACCTCTCAAAAGAGTGTGTTTGAGGAATCTATAAAACATATTGTCGATGGTAAAAACAAGTTTTAAAGTCTATTGATATTTTTATTTAATTGTAATAAGTAATTAATTAATTGTATTCTAACTTATATCATAACAGAGGTTATCAGTGGTTATAACGGAACCGTATTTGCCTATGGGCAAACAGGTTCTGGTAAGACTCACACTATGATGGTAAGAATTGTTTTATTTTATTTTTTTATTTTTATTTTTTATTTTTTTGGATACGAGACACATTGAACACACTCTTGACACTTTGATTTGTATGCATATATCAATTATATTATAGGGAAACATGGACGATGAAGAATTCAAGGGTCTTATTCCCCGTATTGTGGAACAAATTTTTCACAGCATAATTGTTTCTCCACCAACAATTGAATACACTGTAAAAGTATCTTATATGGAAATTTATATGGAAAAAATTAGAGATTTACTTAATCGTTAGTATAACCCTTCTTTCTCATTTTGTTTTTAAAAAATTATTACACTATCATTAATTTTAAATTTTACATTATTATTATAGCCCAAAACGATAATTTACCAGTACATGAAGAAAAAAATAGAGGTGTTTATGTGAAAGGCCTTTTGGAAGTTTACGTTAGTTCCGTACAAGAAGTGTACGAAGTAATGAAACGTGGTGGTAGTGCTCGTATTGTTGCATATACAAGTAAGCTATTTTTTTTTATTTTATTTCATTTATTTTTTTGTTAAAATCATTGTAACATTATCAATAATTATTAACAATATTGTTACCATTTTTTCTCATTCTTTAGACATGAATGCCGAAAGTTCAAGATCGCATTCCATTTTTGTTATTACTATCAATCAAAAGAATCTTGCCGATGGTAGCGTAAAAAGTGGTAAACTATCTCTTGTCGATTTGGCTGGTTCCGAAAAGGTTTGTGTTCTTACTTGAATTTCAAACTATCTGGAATTTATGATCGATAACTCACTTTATTCGAAAATGTAGGTCGGTAAGACAGGTGCCTCTGGTCAAACTCTTGAAGAAGCTAAGAAAATCAACAAGTCTTTATCTGCATTGGGAATGGTTATTAACGCTTTAACTGATGGAAAAGTACGTATCATAAAAAATTTGGTACTGTTTTTTTAATCCATTATCATAGTATTCATTAATATCTTTATCTAATTTCATTATAGTCAGCACATATTCCGTATCGAGACAGTAAACTTACCAGAATTCTTCAAGAATCTCTTGGTGGTAACTCCCGAACAACCTTGATGATTAACAGTTAACCTTCCTCTTTCAATGAAGCAGAAACATTGAGTACGTTAAGATTCGGTATGAGGTAAATAAAATTTATGTAAAAAATCTGATTGTTTATTTGTTAATGCGAATGTTTAGAAAAATAACATTATTTATCAACCTTTAGAGCCAAGTCTATTAAGAATAAGGCTAAAGTCAATGCCGAACTCAGTCCTGCAGAGCTTAAAGCTCTTCTTAAGAAGGCCAAGAATGACGCTGTTAGTTTCCAACAATATATTGCAGCTCTCGAAGGAGAAATTGGCATGTGGCGTTCTGGTAACTCTGTACCAAAAGAGAAATGGGTCTCGATGGAAAAAGTTTCAGGTGCTCCAGCTGCACCAACTACACCAACTTCTGCTACAAATCCACAATTGGAAGGTGTCAAGAAAGCTGAAGTAGACTCAAGACCAGGTACTCCTGCTCCAATTTTAGAAAAAGATGAACGAGATGAATTGTTGAAACGGGAAAATGAACTTAATGATCAGATTGCCGAAAAAGAATCTGAATTAGCGGCCAAGGAAAAACTCCTTTCTGAGCTGAAGGAGGAACTTGAGTCTTATAAAGAACAAGAAGATACAATTACCAAGGTACGATATATTATTAACATTATTATTTACATTAATTTTGATTCTGACGAATGATTCATTTGCTCAAATACAACAGGAAAATAAACAAATGACAAGCGAACTTAATGAGCTTAAAGTTCAATTGGAAAAAGTCACATATGATCATAAAGAAGATGCTATAATAATGGACAGTTTACGTGAGCAAAATTCAGACTTGACTACTGAGATCGAAGAGCTTAAGGTATTTGTTCGACATTTATATATTTTATCACTTTTACACTTAGACTTAGAAAAAATGATGTTTTTGTTAACAATTCTTATTCTGATTTATATGAATTAACAGAAATCAATTTCTGGACTTAAACTGGCTCAAAGAGAAGGTGATAAAGAACAAAAGAAACAAGAGAAAATGGCTCAGATTCTTGCAGAGCTTGATCCATCTGGTGTGATCTCTGCTAAAGAGAAACAAATTCGTGACACTCTACTCAAATTTGAAAAAGTCGATGTAGAAGGTAGCACTTCGCTTACTTTAGAAGAACTTGCGACTGTACGTCGTGAATTGGCTGAATCGAGAGAGTTAGTTTCAACGCACGAGCAAACCATTAATGAATTGCACTATGAAAATGAACGCCTAACAAGACAAAGAGACGAGTTTGAAATTCGTTTGTCTACCTTGGAGACCGAATATGAAGAGCTGCTAGGTAACCCTTGAAGTTATTTAACTTGCCTAAAAGTTAATTCATGTATTTATGATGAC
Source organism: Dentiscutata erythropus (assembly GCA_910591965.1). Lineage (NCBI taxonomy): Eukaryota > Fungi > Glomeromycota > Glomeromycetes > Diversisporales > Gigasporaceae > Dentiscutata > Dentiscutata erythropus. The sequence goes on along the minus strand of CAJVPY010000379.1, from coordinate 11,923 downwards.
CACCTTTACAGATAAGACAATTGCAGAAGAGGAAGCAAACAGCAACATTGACATTACCGAAACAATAGCAGAATTGAGGGTAAGTTGTCCGAAAACCATTCAAATTAATTTAATATCGTTAAATATCAAATTATTAACCAAGATCTATATAGGGTAAACTTGAGGCTCAATTCGCTGCTAAGAAAGAAGTACAGCAAAAAGAAATTGAAGAATTGAAACAAGAGCTAGAGAAAAAGAATGAAGAATTACATAAACTTAACAGGTTAGTATATTTTGCCTTCAATTTTACTTATGAATTTCTTTTAATATTTTATAATTTTATATGTTCCAAAATTAAAATGGGTGTAATTCTATTATTTTATAGTGCTCTCACTGATTTGAAGAGAGCAAATGAAGAATTACAGGTAATAGTATTTCCGAAGACTGACTCGGTGAGAAACGTTTTATTTGAAGTCATGTTTGAGCAGGGACTTAATTGTTTTCTCATGCTGGTTATGAAATCCAGAATGCTCTTAATGATAAAGAAGGAAAATCTGATGGCCAGAAAAGTGTTGCAGATAAAGAAAAAGATATGGAACGAATTCGCAAAACCATGGCACAACAATTGGCTGATTTTGATATTATGAAGAAAGCTCTAATGCGCGATCTACAAAACCGATGTGAAAAAGTCGTTGAGCTTGAAATCTCTTTGGATGAAACACGAGAACAATACAATAATGTGTTACGCAGCAACAATAATAAGGCACAACAAAAAAAGATGGCATTTTTAGAAAGGAATTTAGAACAACTAACAAATGTACAAAAACAAGTAAATTATCTTTTTTTTTTTTTAATCTCTTAGATGTAATATAGATTGTTTATTATGATAAGCATTAATAATTTTATTTTTAAATATAGCTTGTTGAACAAAATTCATCATTAAAGAAAGAAGTAGCCATCGCTGAACGTAAACTTCTTGCCCGTAATGAGCGTATTCAGGCTCTGGAAGCCTTGCTGCAAGACGCGCAAGAGAAACTTACTACACAGAATCAAAAGTAATTATATTTAAAAAGTGAAATGCTTTATATATAAAAAAATTACTATTATTAATTGCTCTTCATGATTAATAGATTCGAGGCACAGTTACAAGCAGTACGCGAACGATTAGAACAAGCAAGATGTAAGTTTATTATTATTTAATATTCATTTAAACATTTAATATATTAACTTGTATTGTCAATTTTTTAGCTCAAAAATCTGCAGCATCTTCCACGCTCGCTGGACTCACCTTTGGCCGCATTGCTAAACCACTTCGAGGTGGTGGCCTACCCGTAGCTGAAGCTAATGGGTGCGATTAAGATTCATTTCAATTTAAATTTGATTTATTTTAATTTTTATTATAATATTTTTTATTTATTTTGCTACCTTTATTCTCAGTTCGGATATAATTGGAACACCTACCGTTAATGCACAGAGTAGGAAGCGTTAGGCAGCAAACAAAAAAAAACAAAAAAAAACAAAAAAAAAAACAAAAAAAAATAACAATTAAGGAGTTCATTATTAAATCATACATTAATTCCCTACATCCTGTAAAAAGATAAAAGTTATAGTGCAGGGAACTAATTCTCGGCAAAAATTTTGATTACAAAGCTCCCACCAATCATAATGATAATTTTATTTTTTAGTATATATTTTCACCCAATTTAACTTCCTAGTCAATACATAAACATCTCACATTTTATTCTTCTCAATCTCCGTTACTCCTATACAACCTTTTAAATTACTGTATTTTATTGTATTTTTTTTTTTTAGACTATTAGGGTCGTTAGTTTTGAAATATGGTTTTGTTTATTGCCAACGTAAATTGGAATGAAAATAAATTAAGAAGCAAACGTCTTGATTTTTCATTATCATTCGGGTTTTTATTGTTGTGATAGTATTGTAGAATAAAGTATTTAATAAAATTAATTTTGGATTTTTTCTTGATAACTAAAAGTTTACAAATTTATACGTACGTAATATTTATTAAAAAACTTTAATTTTTTTATTAATAATATATAATATATATATATTCAATAACACTAAATCGAATCACTGCTGTTCAACATCACATACCTTTTTTTGCTACGTAGTACGTAAAATTTAAGGTTAGAATGTTGCTACGTATAGGTTAAGGTAAGGGTTAGTACGTATTAGAGGTTAAAATTTAGATTAATATAAGGTTTTTGGGGGTGCTAAACATTTTTACTTGAGCACCTGGTATTATTACTTAGCTAGCTTTTGAGATATACAGTATATAACGATTGTGGTATTGAACACCACTGGTGTTTTAGTAAAACTGTATATATTTTACAGTATTAAAAAATATTTTAAAATATAGAAAAAAATAAAACCAATTGTTTTTTAGTTTTTTTTAAAAAAATGCTTTATGTATATCACAAATAGTGTTTACCACCACATATAATGTTTGCTAAAATTTAGGATTTGGGTGCAGTTAAAGAGGTTGTATAAGGTTCTACAGTATATACTTGGTACTGTATATCCAATCTCTCTTTTTGAGATACAGTATAGCAACACTGATGATAATCACCAGTGGTGATAAATAGCAAACCTCTGTATATAGTTATATAATATATATATATATATATATATAGTATACAGTATACCAATTATACAGTATTATTAGATTAAAATAAAAATTTAAAGGAATTAAGTTATAATATATTCAGAAACCAGATCGAATTTCTGTTGAAAAAAAATCGAGAACAGCCTGATACGTCTAATTCTTATACGTTACAGACATACGACATATCGACATATAGATAACAAGTGAATCAAAAAGTAACTATCGACGCATCAAAACTTAACTTTTAAATCACTTTGATTAAATATTTTATATATAGGATGAAACAGGGAAGCTTTGAATGATTGATGTTACTGCTTTATTTATTAATAAAATAAGCAATAACGATTTTTAGTTTTTGAATCGTATTAAAAGTTGGTTAATTACTGATTTCAGATAATTTAATCAAATCTGAAATTTCTTCGGAATTGTTTTTACCCAAAATATTTGTCAAACTAAATTTTAACATCCTGACTCGTTAACAGGCATTCACTATTGCTTTTAATGCCTCCACTACATTACCCTTATTCTCTCTTAAATATTTATCAGCTATGGCTTTTGTTACTTCCGTTTCATTTATCTAACCAATAAGAGATCATGTCTTAGAAAATAAGCCAGGTATATTGATTTGAAATTCCAATAATAAAATGGCACTTACAATAAGTTCAATATCTTCTTTTGATACTGTGATTTTTTCTGCATCTTTTTGCCTACAAAATGTAATTGGTATTATTATAGGGATTTTATTGTGAATTTTGTGAATAAAAATCAATAAAAGAGATGAAATTGATTAGCAGTTTATTCTCAAATATATAAACCGAAAAATACGAATTAATCTAACCAAATAAAAATACGTAAATTTACTTTTGAAGTTTTTGTGCATTACGCTTTTGTTTCTCTTCATTTACAAACGTCATGGCCTAAAATAATAAACAAATATAAATAAATCAATCTATTAAAATGGTTTATTCAGATGCTATTTTTTTTTTTAACTATTTAATAATTCGAATTTTCTTTCAAAGCTGGGAATTAGATAAAAATAATTTAAAATTCCACTAATTCATCAGATTACGAGATTATCATTAAATAAGCCGCCATATTTTTTTTTTTTATTATTTAGGAAAAAGTATTACGCTCTCTTAACCGGCTCCTCTTCACCGATTCATGCCGTCTCTCATTAATAGTACAATATAAAAAAAAATAATAATAAATATAAATTTAATTAATTCAATTACCTTGTCTAATTTGGCTTCATCAATAACTTCACCCTCTCGTTCTGCCACATATCCTTCAACATTTTGCATATCCTTTTTAGCTTGCCCTTTAAATCCCTTTTGTTCTTCTTGTGCATTATCTTGATCAATATCATTACTTTGTTGTGGATCTTTGTTATGATCAGTGCTTTTTGCATGCTGAGAACGAGTGTGGTGAGAATTACTATGAGACTGATGAGTAGTGTCGGTTGTTGAAGTGGTAGCATTGATCGTAGAAGTTGGATTGGTGGTTTGGTGTGAATGTTCTGTCGATAGCACTGTAGTTGGTGATATAATATTATTTGTGGTATTTGGCGATTTGCCAGATTTTGGAGATTTTTGTTTCTTTTTACCCATTTTAAAAATAAACCGAAAATATTTTTTAAAATAAAATTGATCTAAAAATACATATAATACATATGCATATTTTATTTCAATATCACGTGAAATATTTACATAATCAAGATTAAAAATTTCATTCACAAAAAAACATAAAAAAAACATGGCTATAATTTTATTTGCGATAAAGAAGCAAAAATGCAATATTTACAAATTAAAAAACTTCGAGTAAAAATTATATTTACATGCTATTCAAAAAAAAAAAAAAAAGAGGGGGAAAAATCAACTTTGACCCTTTTCGTAAAACAACATATATGCTTCTTGTTCTAATACTTTCGCCAAGCTAACTTCTTCAACATTTTCATCAGATATGCGCCACCAAGCATTTGGCGCATCTTCTTGCCGTCTATACGTCACAAAATGACCGAGTCTGTGATCACCCAAATGGACTATTACTGATTTTAGTCGATAAATTGAAGCATCAGCGGAAAATGCTTCACTAACGTTACGATGTGCGTCATTAATTTCGGCCAAAATTGGGGATAATGCAGGTGATGAATTAGTCGGTGATGCAGGTGGAGAGGAAAGGGGTTCGCTAGGCATTGTTGCAAGATACCCAGTGGTTGTATATTGAGCAAGATCTATTAATTCAGGAAATAAAACTCTACAAGAATTTTTTAAAGTCATCCCATTTTGAAGATAAATTGAACGAGAAAAATGAATTGCCATGACTTCAGGAAGTTTTGCAAACATGGTTTGTTTTGTAGCCGGAAGGTTCATACGAATTAATTCAGCCATATTTAATTTCAATTTACTATCATCTAAATCAACATCAGTAGCTAGAGCTTCTTTAATAACTTTCTTATCAGCCTCCAATTTATTTAAATATTTTTTGTCAGAAATGGTTAATCGCCTTTCTATAACAGCCAATGATTCCGATAAACTGCATTGTGGACAATTATATTCATCAATAAATTCTATTCCAGAATAAGTTTTGAGAAGTGTTTCCAAAGTTACAACATTTTGTTTTGGAAGAGGAATTGAAATGTTATCGAAAGAAGAATGCCTAATAGGCCCACAATAACTACATTTCATACAAGAAATTCGACATGCGGTTAACCCGATAAGAGGGTTTCGACCAGATGTTAAACTAATAGTGGTATTAGCGTTATTTTTAGTTAATAATTTTAAAGTATCAACATCAAAGAGAGATTTTGGTCGTCGACTAATCTCATCTTCAACACTTAATGACTCTGATAAAAGTTGAAATAATTCATGAGCATCTTGTTGTTGTCTATTAATAAGACGTTTTACATTTGCTGTTTGTAAAGCCCAAACTATAGATGTTGGATTAAATGAATCTTGCGAAGTTATTGGTTCATTAAGTTTTTCCAGAGTAGTATATAAAGCGTATGTTACTAGTCGTTCATGATTTGCAGTAGATTCAAGCTTTTTTCTTAGATAAGTACGTAAGTTCTTCAATGAGGCAAGACTTTGCAAAACAGCATTAAGGAAACAAATATTATTTCCTTGATTAAATAAACCATAAACGTAGCTATTATTCGACTTTTTATCTCCAGAAGCCGACTTTCTCTTATTTTTTGAATTTTTGTTTTTAGGTGCCGACACTGCAAGAAATGGTGTTGCAAGGGCAAACACTGCTATTGCCGTTACTACAAACGGCGCCAAGTTATTCTCTATATCCATGACACTTTTTCGTTATGCAAAAAAGTTCGCATTACTATAAGCGCTATCATAAATCCAGTCTTTTGTAAGAGAGTTGGAGGAAAAAATTAATCGGTAAAGTTATATATCGATATCTGATGTTTTATTATTTATGTGTGATACGTAACACCGTGTAACAATCATTGCCATGCAAAATGATATGACGGATATCAGATATAATTAGCCAATTCATACCTTATTTCATTCGTGCTCGTATTTACATGAATATATAGTGTAAAATAAATAAATAAAATAAAAGGAAGAAATTTCTCTCACCGTAATGATAAAACAACTTGTATAACTGTATAACATTAAATTAAATTCTCGTGTAACCGCTAAAATTAAAGTAATTTTTGGAGGTTCTTTAAGAATGTCTTACAACTTGCAGAAACGTGTTATCTTAATGTGGGTCATTAAATTATTTGAGTTGGCACTCTCAAAAGATTATATATAATTGACTTCAAAAAATAATTAATAGTACAGGTGCCTCATCAGGTATAGGTGCAGCAATAGCTTTAGAGTTTGCCAAAGCTAATTCAAAGCTCATATCCTTAATAATTTATTATACCGATCAAAAACTAATGGGAATTATGTTATCCTTAACGTTAATCTTTTTTGAAACATTTTATTGGCAAGAAGATTAGATCGCCTCAATGATCTTAAGTCCAGAATTCTCGAAACTTATCCATCATGTGAAATCCATATTTCTGTGGTTGATATAAGAAATAAACAGGAAATTGATGATGCAATTGCAAATCTTCCACCTGGATTCAAAGATATAGATGTGTTGGTTAATAATGTATGAATAAAATTTCACGGGCCTCTCTTAGTATAGGTGACATCGAAATCACGGAGAATTAATCAATAATGCTCAATTCCTAAGATATTAAATGATTGTGCGATCAGCTCCGATTCTGCTGAAGTGGTGCACGATTATGTTATGTGGCTAATTTCTCAGAAATTGAAAATTTCATTAGTGTTACCTATACCAGAAGAGATCCTTTCGCATTTAAGTTTCATAGATTATCTATAATGTCAATTTTATATAGGCTGGTACAGCACTCGGTTTTGATCCGTTAGAAGAGAATTCTCAAAAAGATATTCAAGCAACAATAGAAACAAATGTTTATGGTCTAATATATATGACTCAAGCTGTATTACCAAAAATGAAGGAACGAAATTCAGGGGATATTATTAATATGGGAAGCATTTCTGGTATGCAATAATTTACATAAATTGCTTATAAGCTATATTTAATTAATTTACCAATCGTTAATATATTGTAGGGAAACGAAGTCATGGATTCGGTAATGCCGTGTATTCTAGTTCGAAATTTGCTATTGAAGGAATTACTGAGTAAGTATCCTTCGCATTTAAAATATTTGTTATGGAGATAGCACTTTTGATGACGTGTTTATGTTTCTATTTAGTACCCTTGACATGGCGAAAAAATGTATGGTGCACTTGATTTAATTCCAATCGAGTTGTATGCTCAATTATTTTAGATATGTGATGTCATTAATCCGAATTCGATTTATTATTGTTTTATTTTACATTACGCCTGGTCTACAATTTGGTTGGACTAAATCACGTACATTGCGCATTTCGCGAGTGACATAATGATGGAACAAAAAATTTGGCGGTACCGTGATCTCCGAGACGAATCGGAATGAAAGGCGTTGGAAAATTACCATTGAGATCTAGATATTGATAGTTTAACGAAATAATTTTCGAGACACTTTCCGTTCCGATTTGGCCCGGAGATCACAATATCGCCAAATTTTTTGCGTCATCACTATGTCACTCCATTTTCGTCATGTTAAGGATATGCCATTATTAAAGGTCTCTAAGGAAAGAACTTTTATCAACCAAAATCCGAGTTGTTTTGGTTAGACCAGGTAATTATTCTACAATTTTTTTTATTTACGTATCTATCAAATTCATTTTTTTGTGTAATTATTAAAAGGTGCGGTCAAAAGTGAATTTACACTGATTAGAAGTTATGGAAACTCTAAATTTTCGGATGCTTATTATTCGGGTTACGAACCTCTCATTCCTCAAGATGTTGGTCAGTTTTTTAATTTTTCAAATTTTAATAAAATAGATTTTTAATTACTAATTTATTCTATCATAAATTATTTAGCCGAATGTGTAGTGTTTGTAGCTGCCAGACCAACAAATGTCGTGGTATCAGAGATAGAAATACTGCCAAATGCACAGGCTGATGTTCAGAGTTTACGTATAGAAAATCCTGATTATATGAAAACTTTAGCAGAGACATATAAAAAAAATGAATAAATTGTTTGACGTATTAATAATGCCTTATTCTCGATCGTTCCTTTTCTGACAAATTTTCGTATCTCGTGTTCATTTTATTGGAAAAAGTACAAAACAGTTAAAAATTTAAAATCGGATCTATGGTGTTTTGCGCCTATATGTTTTTATTATATTTTTATTTTTTAAAAATTAAATATTTTTCACGTTAATGTTAAATTTAAGGATATATTTAAAATATGGGAAGGGTTTTTGAGCGTAAGTTTGCACCATGCACCGATTAATTTGCTAATTTTTGTTTAATTCTGTTAAAAAATGGGTTAATACATTATATATGATGTAATTATGTAATTATGATTCGACTGCGTAATTTAAATGTATTATGATTACAAAGTTCAAAAAAAAAAAAATTAAATAAGAAAATTCTTCAAAAACAATGTCTCATGTTCGTGAAAATCCTCGTCAAAAGAAGTCCAGTTAAACCTTACAAAAGTTGCTGAACCTGATAATAAAAATGATCGAACAACGCCTCGCCAAAAATATAATTATTGCGAAGAAGACTGTGTTGATTTAGTTGACCAATTAAAAGATCATTCATTAAAATGTAAAAAAAAACTTCCAAGAAATATTTAAGATTTATTCTGATTCTTCAAATAATTTATTCGAAATCTTATTACATAGTGACAATATTGTAAACCTTGGACCTCAATACTAACAAATGTAAAACTAATATGGAATGAAAGGTTGTATTAGCCGACAAGCAAATTTCGCATTTAAAAATAATAGCGATCGATAGCTTTGATAAAAATTGAAACGAACAAATATATTAATTTTTACGTAATATTTGATAAATTCGAATTATATAGCAATGTCTTTTTTAAAAATTAAAATTAATTAATCAAAAGCAATATTTTGTTTTAAAAAAGTTTTAACCCAATAAAAAACGTTTAAAAAACTGTTTAAACCGTTTTTTTACCATCCCTAAGGATAATATATAAACCATTATAGATGCATTTTAGTAAAAGTATTAAAAGAATTGCCTAATTCAAACTAAATTTTAAAGACAAATATCAAACCTTAATCAAGTCAGTGAGTATAATTTCCAAAGGATCCCAAATAATTAAGATTTTACTTTAGAATCTTTAATAACCACACCTTTAGAAGAATCATTTAAAACTTCCCCTTCAGAAGGATCTTTATCGTTAACAACAACGTAATGATAAGCGATAATTAAAGCCATAATCATGGCTCCTACAGAATTGCATAAAGCCGACAGTGTAGTATCTTCCATTTCTCAGTTTACAAGACGAAATTAATTTAAAATGTGTATTACATATCGATATAAAAGTGGTAAATTATCATTGGTGTATGCTTCAGATACGACCAGGGCGGCCCTAAAAATTACGGGTCATATGATTATGCCACAGCCGCAGCTGCAGGTAGATGGATCATTTATTTCGAACTGACCAATGAGGGAAGTCAAGATGAACGATCGATTATCAAATAGAGATATATATCGATTTTCTCTTTTATATCGGTATGTATGGTCAATGAAAAACTAATTCTCTTTAATTCAAGCAAGATTATTATTTCAATTTACTAAATATATTACAAATATATTATAAATACAGGAATAAAGCCACAAAATAAATAAGATCCAGCAGAGATTAATAGAGGACGTTAATCATCAATGACTTCTACACTCTGGTCGTCATGGCTATTTACTTCATCCAGCGATGATGATAGGTACATTAGGTATGGTTTTTTATTTTCTGGAGCCCATGTTGCTTGCCAATACTTCTTTCACTCCACTACTTGCACCTCCTTCTCTATCTCTAACAATTTGCTACACTCTATAACTGCACAAGCATATTTCCAGTTATTAGCTGACTTTTTTACACAGACATGTTTAAATGCACGTTCGAACAAAGGCCAATTTGATTCAACAAAAGTGCGAGCATCCTCTTCAGGAGTTGTATAAGGTGTATCATCAAAATCATGGGTTTGATTGGTATTTTAGGTGATATGGGCAAGGCGTTAATTATGGTTTCAGACCCCTTTATTCTAAAGAATGGTGGTGTTGTGTGATGTTCAAAGTCGCTTCTAATCAACCACTGACGATCTCCATTTTGTAGATTTACAACTTTCCGGACTAGATGTTTACATAGTAGGAAACGGCTGCTAAGAAAGGCAATGAGTACTGTCAGTAAAGTAGAATACAGTAGGTCCTGTTGTTCTTGTATTAATATTCCATTTCCTCTTGTTTTTTTTATGTATCTCTTTTCTTTGTTCCTCACTTGCGCCAGCATAGTTCCACTCTCTTTTGAAATCACTCCACCACCATGGCTCCACTATACCACTCAAGAGCTGAGAGAACCGTTCTTTTTGAGCTGGAACTACTTCTTTAAAGAGTGTCCAAAGAACTAAATCTAGCCTAGGGTGCTTAAGGGTATGGTTGGTTTAGTCAATCGTGCCCACAGGTGCCACTGTTGTGGAGAATACCAATTTGTTCATAGGTAAGCTCACAATAACCATAATTCATTAATAACACAAAATTGGTACATCTCCTTTACTGTACTTCATCTAATATTTTCAGGTGTTGAAACATTACCCTGGCTGTTAATTGGTATAAACGGATGTAGATCAAAATGTTTTTGTACCAAGTTCAAAATTGCCTCTTGATACACCTGTGGGCATATAATATACGTATATATGTTTCGATCTTCTTTGGTTGGATAGAAAGTTTGATCGATAAAGTTGAATTCTTCAGATGCTTTACTAATATTATAATTTACAGTTAACAATCTATTACTTCCTGATCGTTTAATCTTCTCTTTAAGTTTAAATTTTAGGGCCTGGTTAATGTGCCAAGCACATAATTGTACTATTGATGGTCTCTATACCGCCATTGCAGCATTTATCTCTGCGAAATCCTTATCTGTAAATACGAAAAGTAGGTTAATATTATATGCTCTAATAGCCTCAAAAAATTTTTGCAAGATTTCACCGTGCTTATTTAAATCTGCTGTTCATGCCATATCTAGTACTAGATAGGCTAGTGGAAATCCAGTTCTATTCACATCCACTATTATGCAATACAACTCAAAACGCCCCTTTGCTGTTTTATAAGTTGCATCAACATAAATTTCACTAACATTAATGTTGTAATTATTAATTTTATTTAATATTGGGGTGGTAAATGCAATTGCAGTAGATTCTAAATTTGGTATATCAAGACACTGATGGAAACCTTGATTATAATGCTCTTCAAGCAATATACATGCAGATTCTACATGATTATCGTGGCGTTAAAAAAAGCTTCTACCTGCTATGGATTTTCAATAATAGATTCGTTTTGGAGAATATTTATTAATATCAAACCCTTGGCGTCATAGATGATTTGTAAGTTGTGTAATAGTAAGATGTGTATTTGCCTCAATTTTTTCTCGTAATTCAATAGGCATTTCAGAACAAAGATCTGAGCGTGGATGAAGAATTCCATAATAAATGTCTACCACAGAGGTACTAAGTTCCATGTCAACTTTTACTATAATTTTTCCTTTGCAGTCATAACGCATTCACTGTTTTCGATTTGAATCTTCATACTTTCTTTGTACTTTATACGATTGACAGCATTCATAGTAGAACGTGCAAACCTTGTCACCAAATTTTTTAGACATTTTGGCATCTTTAAAACTATAATATAAGTATTTTTTTATAATAAGAAAAT
>CAJVPY010000378.1:0-27940 GCA_910591965.1 Dentiscutata erythropus | reverse complement strand
TGATTTAAAAAGTTTTTTAACAAAAAATATAAATAATATTGAAAGCTTAAGAATTAATATCGAAGATGGTAAGTTTACAAAAATTGATAATGATCTTATCATGAGAGGATTTACAGGATTTTTATAATTTTATATAATAATAGAGAAAAAATTACAACTACTCTTTATAAAAATCAAAAATTGTTTGTAATTGAAAATTTCTGTAAAGAAACAAAAGTTTATAATTTAAACGAATAGAATAAATAATTATTAGTTTATTATTTATATATTTTTTTATATTTAAATAAATATATCTATAAATAAAAAATTATCTTTAAAATGTATCCATATCATTATAAATCTAAAAAATATTATTATAAACCACCTAGGTTTAATTATAATCAAGATAAATTATTATAATGATTATTATAAAGCAAACCCTAATCATACAATAAAATTAAAAAATGAAGAAGATGATATCATCTCTACCACATCATCAAATCCTAAAAAATATTCGTTTCATTATTTTATCGAAAAGAAATACATAACTTTTATGTTTACTGAAAATCAAAATTTTACAAAATTGGAAATATACGATACAAAAAATCCTATCTTAATTAGTGAATTAAATTTGTTAGGATTTACCATTTTAATCAAAACCAAAGATAGTCAATTTTTAGATTTGTCTGAAGATAATTCATGTATCGAAATATATTCAACTATTTTAGATTCATTAAAAATTTTATATCACAATAACATCATTTATGAACTTTAAATTATTTATTTATTATTTATTATTTATTAATTAAATTATTATAAATAAAGATACCAAATTTTATATAATTGAATTTACAAAAAAATAAACAATATGCCTAATGTAAATCAAAATATAATTGACAGATGCCAATATTTAAACATATCTCTTAATGATCTTATAAGCAAAACAAATGAAAAATATGGTTATGTTAACAAAAAAACAATTAATAAAACATTACATGAATTATCCAAAGAAAAAAAATTCAAAAATCGAAAAGAGTATGATAAACATAAAGAAGAAAAATATCTACAAAATTCTGTCATAAATTCATTTACAAATACTGAGAGTATTTTCTCACCAGATATTGTCACATATAATTTATGTAAAAATAATAACTATAACCATGAAAATGATAAACATATTCTTTGCTTAATAGATGATGTATTTTTGTGTAAACAGCTTGTCTGTAGTAACTCTATTATCGATAGAAAAGAAAAAGAAAATTTAATTTATTATTTGTAATTTTATTAATAAATGTATGAATATTTAAACCATCAACATGTAACTTTCAAATTACCAAAATAAAATGAATTCATTATCTTTTGAAATTCTTTCAATAATCTTTTCATTTTTAATTTATAATGATCGTAAAAAATTTTTCAACTATGTTTTGGTTTCAAAATTATTTGCCGTAGCTTCTCTTCCTTATTTATAGGAAGATCCTTTTTATTCATGTATCGGAAGAAACTATATGAGCTTACAAAAAATAATTTATTATTATTTATCTGATAAAGAAAGTATTTTATTTCAAATTTATTCTTCTTACCTTGATAATATGGAAAAACCTCTTTTTGATTATATATCCTACATCAGACAAATTTGTGTTAATAGTATTTTTAGTATTGTTACTCATGGAATTGATTATAAATTCGATCTTCATAAAGATTGGAAAACCCAAGTCACAAAAACTATTCTCGAATTAATATTCAATTATTCAAAAAAAATCACTTATTTTCAACTTTCAAACAGATATAAATCTAACATCACCAATCTTATAGTTAAATACAATTCAAAACATAATCGATATATTTATCTGGACACCACCCATCCTAGTGATTTACTTAAATTCTATAACATGTACGGAATCGCCCTTGGGTATGGGAAATGAGATCATTCTTCATTTTGTATCTCTACCAATCTCCAAATTTTTAAAAAAAATCAATTTAGAAAATATTACAAATATCAGATTCAGAAATGTTAAATTTACCAAAAAGGAAGAGGAAATATTAGATTATTTTGTATCGTTGAAAAAATTAAAATGTCTTAACTTTATTAATACAAATATTGACAACATTAAAACTATTTATAAAAAATTTGAAAATTCAAAAACTTTAGTGTATTTAAAAGTTATCTCGTGTAATCTTAGAAATTTCGTTTTTACAGAAAATTTACTCTATGAAATTCTTAATAATAAAAATATTAAAAACATCATTATCGGATTTGATTGGAAAGAAGAAAAATTTATTAATCGATAAAAGAAATTCAATTAAAAAATATAAATGTATTGTGATAAATTATTAATATAAATCTTCACATCCTTCATAATAACATTTTATGTCGAAATCATAATTTGTTAAATTTATGATTAATGATTTACAGTTCAATTCATGTTTCCAATATAATGTTTCATTAATTATCTTTTCGATTAGTAAAACTTTATCATTATTTTCATTAATATTATGTTTATTATTAGCACGAGATAATACAAGAAAAAATAAAATAATAATTAATTTTATAAACTTCATTTTTTTTAATTTTATAAACGAGATTCTCAAGTCATTTAAATATTTATTTTATTAACAATTTTTAAATTAATACATAATTAATTAGAAATTACAATTTTTATTATTATTAAAGTTTGATATGTTATTAGCTACATTTAAAATGCATTGCCCAGAGTCAACCAAACGTGGAGGTTACATATCATTGACTCCTAAAAAAAAATATAAAACAAAGAGCTTTCATCTATTTTAAGGGAGGAATACAATGGATCCTAAGCCATAATGTTGTAAACCTTGACTACTTTGCTCAATGTTTAAATTTGACCAATCGTCCTTACTCAAGTATATGAAGAAAAATCACGAATATAAAATTCTCCAAATTCAAATATACAAGGCGTAAGGGGAAGCTCAAACTAGCTTAGTTTAAACCTTATGCTATTCACTGTATAAACAGTTACACTTCTTCGAATTTGGATATCTTATGAGTTTAACACAGCCCAACAATTCAACGATAAAATTAATTATCGATATGTTAGGTTTTCTTCATAGTTATGTATACTTCAAATGTTCATCATTATAAGAACAAAAGATAAATAATCAAAATAGCAATTTTATCATCTTTATATACTTCCAATTTTTAATTAATATTGAAATCGATGAAATATTGTGTAATTTGTATATTATTATAGAAATACCAATTTTAGATATATGTAAATTTATTTAAAAAACTAATAAATGATTTACAACATACATGTAAAATTAAATATTTAACAAAGTTTCTAAATTCCAAAATTCCAAAATTCTTATAAATTTGACCAAAAAAAGATTGATAACGAAATTGACTTTTTATTTTAATGACCAATCAAATTAACGATAATGTTGTTGATACAACAAAATTTAATTTCGATACGGTTAACCAAAAATAAATTCGTAATTGATAAATTCTTCATCGAAAGTTAATAAACTCTTTTCTGTTTCTTGAGAAATTTCTTTCTTAATCGAAAAAATATTTAAAATAGTGATTTCTTCATCGTTCGGAATAATATATTTAAATTTTTTTAAATTCGTCGTTGCAATAACATAATTGCATTTAAATCCGATCCAAATTTCATGAATCTTTAATTTTATCATCATTAAAGTTACAGAATAAAATCCGAAATTTCATTTTTTTATAAAAAAATCAAATTAATAATCAAAAACAAAAAAATTTTAATTTCATATCTATATACAATTAAAGAATTTTAAATTTAAGCAAAATAATGTAGAAGCATTAAGAAATCGTGAAGATACTTATTACACCGAATTTAATTTAAAAACGATTGAATCTATAAATTCATTGAATTGTTTTCTAACCAATTCTAAATAATCATTAAAAAGTTCTTTTCAAATTTGAACCTCAACTCTTTTGGAAAGTAGTTTTAAATTTGACGAATGTGTATAATAAATATAGACGGTGAAAAAAAATAAAAAAAAAATGATAAAATTAAAATACTATTTTTCAAGAGCGAAATAGTATTTAAAAGTTTTTCATTTGTTTTTTTGAGAGAAGCTATCTCGTGATTATATTGCTCAAATTCCTGAGTGACACGATCAGTAATTATTTGTCTTGTTTCTATTAAAATAAATAATTTAATTTTTTTTAACACAAATTTTAATAAAATAATAATAATTACCTTCAAAAATAACCTGATCTGAAATCATTTTTATTCGATTTATTTATTATTTGAAATTACACAAATTTTAAAAATCAAATTTAAAAATTATGGCTCTTAAATACCTTCTGGAGCTGTTGTAAATGAATCTGATATTCCCACAAGACCTGGGTAAGGTGGATGTGGCGAATCTGGAACAGATAAATCTGAAAAAAAAGTTTCTCTGCGAGTAGAAGATAATTGACTTAGATAAAGTTCTTTTTGATTAGGAGCATATCGTCCAGATTCAGTTCATCTCAAAAGGTATGACATAGCGATATCAATTAATAAAACAATATATAAAGCTTGTAAGAAACACATAAAAAATTTATTATTGTTCAAGTTGCAGAAATATTTTCTTTATAACCAATCTGAATATAACTAAAAATAGTAAATCCAAAATAAAGACATTTTTGGACATATTAATATCAGTTAACCAAATCAAGTAAATAAATCTAATCAAAGTATTGTTTATATGGGTTATTCTATATACACAAATTTAGGATTGCATATTTATTGGAGTGGTAAAGTAGCTCAATTATATGCATATGATGGAAGACAAGTCGAACTTTGTTTTCACAGATATTTAGAAAATTTAGTAAGTCATCTTCAAATCACTGAAGATTACATAACTAGTAAAATCAATAAAATAAATCAAACTAACAACCAATTACAAGAATTAATTAAAAAACTAGAAAATAAAAATAAAGAATCAGAACAAAAAAATAATTAATTAAATCAAACCAATAATCAATTAAATCAAACTATTATCAATTTAAAAGAAAAAATAAAGAATTAGAAAAAACAAACATATCTATTAATAACGAATTACAAGAAAAAATTGACAATCTAAATTTATTAAGACAAGAATTCAATTCGTTCAAGAAATCGATCGAAGAGCAAAAAAAGATTAATATATTGATAACAGAAATTTGTACAATGCTAAGCATAAATTCAGATAATAATTTATTAAAGATATTTAATGCTTTATTACCAAATAGCAACACAAATAACATAACAAATCAAAAAGAAATCATCAAATCAATATGTTCTCGATATAAAGTATATAGAAAATAACGAGAATCAAAATCTTGTAAACATAAAAAAAGCCATTAGAAAAAGAATATTTATAAATAAATAAAATTTTTATTTTATTATAATAATTTATTTTAAAAAATATACAAATTTTAAAATAAAAAAAAAAATAAAAAAAATAAATTATTTTTTAATAAATTTTCGGCTTCGTATTTATCTAATAATTCAATATTTCTATCAGATAATTTTTTATTATTAATTTTAACCTCGCTTAATTCTCTTTCTAATCTTTTTATATTTTCAACCAAAGACAAACCTTTGTTGTAGTTGGAGAAAGCCTCTTCACAATTTTTCTTTAGTTTTAAACATGTAGTACACAAGTATTGATTGTTGTTAATTTTTTTCTTAACTTCAAGAAGAGAAAAAACAACTGTATCGAGATCTTTCTTCAACTCCATCTAATAATAAAAAAAAATTATTATTAATAATTTGTTTATAAACAACGTATAAAAAATTAACTAGTTAAAATATCATAAGAACAAAACAAAAAAGGCGAGTAGCGCTATTGAAATTCACAAGTTTAAATTTGACTAAACCTGTGTCGTCTAATAACTGTTGGTCCTAGTTGCCAATCAAGAGAAGACGAAAAAACATTGTTCTTTGCTACCAGTAGACTAAATAATCATGTATATATAATATTAAAAAAATAAAGAAAATACTAACGTTTCGTGAGAATAAAAAAAGTTGTTTACAAAAAAAAAGATCATCTTGATTTTAAATAAATATTTATAGTAATTTGTGTAATATGTTTACGTACACAACAGTGATCTTTTTTCTGTTACACATTCTATATATGTGATTATCTACAAATGTGATATTTGAGTAGATTAGACCCATTATTCTATATCAGACCCAAAAAGTATTTAGTTCTTGCTAGAGAATCTAGCATTTTATCAATTCTAGGTAAAGAATATTGATCTTTCTTTGTAATAGTATTTAGTTTTCAGTAGTTAATACAAAATCTTTTTTTTCTATTTTTCTTAGTAACAAGTACAACAGAAGAGGTTTATAGGCTAGAAGATTCTCATATCAGCTTATTATCCAATATTCGATATACTTTCTTATTGATAAAACTTTGTTTAGTAAGAGGTACTATGTAGAGTCAAGAGCTTACAGGAGATATATCTTTGGTAAATATTTAGTGGGTTACTAGATCAGTTTTTTCAAGTTGGGTCATATTCTTTTACAAAAAAGTCAGATAATTCTATAAGTAACTGGTGAAATTAGGCTTCTTGGTCCAGGCTTAAAGGTTCTACTTTTGGTGTGATTTTAGTAGTATAGACTTGTTAGTTTCTTTCATTTTTTTCTGAATCTTCAAGTAGTTTTTGATCTTGCTTAGGATAGTTTAAAATTTTAAGTTTTTTCAACAAGGTCTTTGGAGAAGAGAAATTCATTGTAGAGGTTCTTATTTGATAGTGGAACTGTTCAAACTTATCAATCTTGGTTTATAACATAGTAATAGTTTGGGCATGCTGTTTGGAAGCTTGAACTTGTTTTTGTAAATAATCAATAATTTAAGCTTGTTGTCAAATTTGCTCTTGTAATAAATTGATTATTTCTTGTTGGTTAGGTTGTGCAAGAGGTGGAGAAAGTTTAGGTTCTGGTTCTGGTTGTTGAAAGTGAGCTTCATTATAGCATTCTTAGAAGTAGGCTTCAAATTGTTCAAGTTTGATTTTGGATTTGGCTATAAGACAGTTCTTGCAGAGTCTTACAGTTTCTTGGAAATTCATTTGCAAGTTTTCTATAGCTTTTCATTGGTCAAAATCTAGGTGGCTAATATTAAAGAATTCAGCTAAAATTCTTTGCAATTCTGTTTCTTTAGTCTTAGTTAATTAGACTTGAGAGGCTTTTACTATATGATTAACATCTTCATAAGTGTAGTCTTAGTTGAAGTAATCATTTGCAAGAGGTTTAAAAGCTTGAGCAAGGCATTCAATACTTTCACCTAACTGAATTAAGGCTAATCAGAAAATACTGCTTTGGTTAAGGTTATAGGCATGTCTAGCATTTCTGGTAGACTTGATATAATGTCAAACTCAGGTTTATAGATTAAGATTGGAGTCCTATTCTACATTCTTAGCAGACTTGTAAGCATATAAGTATTCCAAATTACAAAATTAGAAGTCTTCTTGGATAGTATCAAGTTTATATATTTTTAAATCTAATACACACTTCTTTACAGAGTTTTGCATTAAAATAAGGTTCCTTTTTCATCACTATTAGTAAAATATTCTATGTATAGATTACTTCTATCAAGCTCATGGTAGAAATCTGTCTAACAAACTTACAAACTAAAGTTTGCTCTAACATTTTAAAATCTTCTAGCTTTTGAAGTACTTTATATTTATAGCAATAGTTTACTTGGCAAGCAGAATAATGATATTGTTGATGACTTTTAACTTCACTTAGAGAACATTTACACACATATCTTTGATTTTCTAAGATAGAAGCATTTTGAGAACAATTTATTTCAATGTAACCATATTGGTTACATCGATAACATTGGTTTTCTGGGTAGTCCTTATAGAAGTGGCCTGGCTGAGAATAGTGGATCATTTAGGAGCTTGCTTTATGTTCGAATGTTAATGTATTTGGTGAATATTCAAATATACTACAGTAAAACCTCTAAAAATGCACGCTCTTAGGACTGAACTTTAACACGTGCATTTAGAGAACAATAAAAAAAAGTGCATTTAGAGAGGGTGTGCATTTATAGAGGTTTTACTGTATCTTTGAATCAGACCTTTAGATCAATCAAGATTAGTTTAAATTTAGGATCGAATCACTAATGATAATATAGTATAATATAAATACACACCTTCTCTAAATGCATGCTCAACCTCTGGTTCAAATATATGCATGCCCTCCATAAATGCACTTTTTCTTATTGTCTTTAAATGCACGTTGTTAAAGTTCAGTCTCAAGAGCGTGTATTTATGGAGGTTTCACTGTAGTCATATAAACATACAAGATCAGGTCAGTATGTAAATAATTTGCTACCATTAAAATTTCAGACTTCATGATCTTTTACCGATGTCCACATACATATAATTGGCTATAAATACAGTAAACCCTCTATAAATGCACTCCCTCTCTAAATGCACGCTCAACCTCTGGTTCAAATCTATGCATGCTCTATTAATGCACTTCCAAGAGCGTGCATTTATGGAGGTTTTACTATAATAGGAAATAAGATTCATACGATTATGTCCGAGTGAAATTTATCCCGTCGATTAGCCAGGTTGTTTTTTCAAAAGGAACTGATTTCTAAATTAGGCAAATTAAATTTAACAATTAAATTTATAGAAAATTTATATATATTACATTTAATTTATATATCATATTTACAAATTTTTATTTTTAAATTACACGAATTATTTTCTTATAATTTGAAAGTATAGTATACATGCATTATTAGAATTGATATTAATTTAAATTTTAAAAATTACATTCTTCTAATCAAAAGTTGGCAAATAAATGCTTAAACTCCGGACCAACAGACCAACAAACTAGTTTATTGCTTTTTAGGCAGAACCAATGATTCAAAATCGTTATATTATAATAATACCACCGGATCATGTAAAATAATATGGTGATAGTTTATTGACAATTGGCTACTATAACAGTAGACCCAGACCCAAAGAACTCGCCTATGTCTCTAATGATTCGGTGGCCAATTTGAGATTTTGCGAATGCAATACCCATTTCATCAGACTTTTGATAATTTATAAATGCCTCACGTGCTTTATCTTCATCTTTTTCAACTCCAATTCCATCGAGATAACAAATACCGACTTTAAACATTCCATTAGCACTGCCCATTTTTGCAGATTTTTCATAAGAGTCATATGCCATCCGCTCATTTTTTTCAGTTCCAGCTCCATTTTGATAGCATAAACCGACGTTGTACATTCCGTCAGCATTCCCCATACCGGCTGCTTTTTGATAATATTTAAATGCTTTGCATTCATTCTTATCAACACCAATCCCTTCATCATAACAAATACCGACTTTAAACATTCCATTAGCACTGCCCATTTCTGCAGATTTTTCATAAGATTCATATGCCATCCGCTCATTTTTTTCAGTTCCAGCTCCATTTTGATAGCATAAACCGACGTTGTACATTCCGTTAGCATTCCCCATACCGGCTGCTTTTTGATAATATTCAAATGCTTTGCATATATTCTTATCAACACCAATCCCTTCATCATAACAAATACCCATTTGGAATATGCCTTGAACATTCTCCAAATCAGCAGATTTTTTGAAATATTCGAATGCTTTATTCTCATCCTTTTCAACTCCAATTCCCTCGAGATAACAGCTACCCACCATAAATGTACCATAAGCATTGCCAGCATCAGCAAATTTTTTATAATAATTGAATGCCTCATGTTCGTCCTTTTCAACTCCAACTCCTTTGCTATAACATATTCCCACTTGAAGTATTCCGTCACTATTACCCATATTGGCAGATTTTTGATAATAAATAAAGGCCTTATTTTCATCCTTTTTAACTCCGATTCCATTCCGATAACAAAGACCAACTTGAAGCATTCCTTGGGCACTGCCCATATCTGCTGCTTTTTGATAGGAAGCAAATGCACCGGATTCATTCTTTTCAACACCAATTCCTTCACCATAACAAATACCAACTTCGAATATCCCCAGGATATTTCCCATATTAGCAGATTTTTGAAAATACTTGAACGCTTCAAATTGATCCTTTTCAATTCCAATTCCATTTTGATAACAATGTCCAACCTGAAAAATACCGCAAGCACTACCCATATCAGCGGAATTTTTATAATAATAAAACGCCTTTTGCTCATCCTTTTCAACTCCAATTCCATCTTTGTAACAGTTTCCAAGCTCAAATGTTCCATTAACATCTTCCATCTCTGCAGAATTTTGGTAGTATTTAAATGCTTGCTGTTCATCTTTATCAACTCCGATTCCATTTTTATAACAGTTGCCAAGAGCAGAAGTTCCATTAGCACCCCCCATCTCTGCGGATTTTTGATAATAAATGAATGCCTTAGTTTCATCTTTTTCGACTCCAATTCCTTTTTGATAGCAATACCCAACATAGTACATTCCATCGGCATTCTTCATACCAGCTGCTTTTTGATAAAATTCAAATGCTTTTTGCTCATCCTTTTCAACACCGATTTCATTTTGATAACATTGACCAACTTGGAACGCTCCTTGAGCACTACCCAAATCCGCAGATTTCTGAAAATAGTTAAATGCTGCACGGTCGTCCTTTACGACACCAATACCATTTTGATAACAATTACCGACTTCATATGCTCCACAATCACTACCCATATCTGCAGATTCTTTATAACACATAAATGCCTTACAATCATTTTTTTCGACCCCGATTCCTTGGTAATAACAAATACCAACTTGAAAGATTCCACGAATATTTCCCATCTTAGCTGCTCTTTGATAGTATTTAAAAGCCAATTGTTCATCTATTTCAACACCAATTCCATTTTGATAACAATGTCCAACCTGAAAAATACCGCAAGAACTACCCATATCAGCGGAATTGTTATAATAAGCAAACGCCTTTTGCTCATCCTTTTCTACTCCAATTCCATCTTTGTAACAGTTTCCAAGCTCAAATGTTCCACTAACATCTCCCATCTCTGCAGATTTTTGGTAATGTGCAAATGCTTGCTGTTCATCCTTATCAGCTCCGATTCCATATTTATAACAGTTACCAAGAGCAGAAGTTCCATTAGCATCCCCCATCTCTGCAGATTTTTGATAATAAATGAATGCTTGGCGTTCATCCCTTTCAATCCCGATTCCATTTTGATAACAATGCCCAACATAGTACGTTCCATTAATATCCTCCATGCCAGCAGCCTTTTGAAAATAAATGAATGCCTTATTTTCATTTTTTTCAACTCCAATTCCGTTTAGGTAATAATTACCGACATTATATGTTCCACGGGCACTGCCCATCTCAGAAGATTTTTGATAACAGAGAAATGCTCCACGTTCATTCTTTTCAACTCCAATTCCTTCATGATAACAATTACCAATCATAAGTGTCCCATCGGCATCACCAGCATCAGCCGATTTTTTATAATAACTGAATGCTTCACGTTCATCCTTTTCAACACCAATTCCTTCACTATAGCAAGCACCAACTTGAAGCATCCCACGGGTATCACCTGTATCAGCAGAGCTTTTATAATAATTAAACGCTTTTTTTTCATCCTTTTCAACACCTATTCCATTTTTGTAGCAGTTTCCAAGCTCAAACGTTCCACTAACGTTCCCCATCTCTGCGGATTTTTGATAATAAATGAATGCCTTATGTTCATCTTTTTCAATTCCAATTCCATTTTGATAACAATACCCAATTCTGTACATTCCGTCAATATTTCTCATATCTGCTGCTTTTTGATAATATTCGAACGCCTTACGTTCATCCTTTGCAATTCCGATTCCATGTTGATAATAATAACCAACTCTAAATGCACTATTGGCATCACCAGCATCAGCTGATTTTTTAAACCAATCGAATGCCATATATTCATCTTTTTTGACACCAATTCCTTCACTATAACAATAACCTACTTGGATCATTCCTTGAATATTATCCGTATCAGCAGATTTTTTATAATAATTAAATGCCGTATTGTCATTCTTTTGAGTTCCAATTCCGAAGTAATAATGTTGACCGACTTTATATGTTCCATCAACACTACCCATTTCAGAAGATTTTTTATAATAAATGAACGCTTTATATTCATCTTTATCAACACCAACTCCTTTATCATAACAATAACCAACTTGATACATTCCATTAGCATCACCACCGTCAGCAGATTTTTTGTAATAACTAAATGCTCTACGTTCATCTTTTTTAACTCCAATTCCATTCTGGTAACAATCTCCAACCATATATTTTCCATAAGCATTGTCCATCTCTGCAGATTTTTGATAATAATCAAAAGCCTTTTTTTCGTCCTTTTCAACCCCGATTCCACCTTTATAGCAATTGCCAAGTGCAGATATTCCACTAGAATTCCCCATCTCTGCAGAATTTTGATAATAAATAAATGTCTTATGCTCGTCCTTTTCAACCCCAATTCCATTTTGATAACAGTAACCAACATTATACATTCCACTAGCATTTCCCATCTCTGCAGACTTTTGATAATGGTCGAATGCTTTATGCTCATCTGTTTCGACACCAATTCCATGTTGATAACAATGGCCAACCATAGACGCACCATTGGCATCACCAGCATCAGCTGATTTTTCAAACCAATCGAATGCTTTCTGTTTATCTATTTTGGCACCAATTCCTTTGTAATAACAATAACCGACTTGGAACATCCCTTGGATATTACCCATGTCAGCTGATTGTTTATAATAAGCAAATGCCTTATATTCATCATTTTTAACCCCGATTCCGTCTTTATAACAGTTACCAAGCTCAAGCATTCCACTAGCGTCCCCCATCTCTACAGATTTTAGACAATACTCAAATGCCTTTTGTTCGTCTTTTTTAACTCCGATTCCATCTTTATAACAAATTCCAAGCGCAGATGTTCCACCGGCGTCCCCCAGGTCTGCAGATTTTTGATAACAAACAAATGCTTTATCTCTATCCTTTTCGACACCAACTCCATCTTTATAACAATTACCAAGTGCAAGTGCAAATATTCCTTTAGCATCCCCCATCTCTGCAGACTTTTGATAGTAAACGAATGCTTTATAATCGTCCTTTTCGACTCCAACTCCATTTTGATGACAATATCCAACGCTATACGTTCCATCAGCATTCTCCATATCAGCTGCTTTTAGATAATGGCTAAAAGCTTTATGTTCATCTTTTTCAATACCAATTCCATAATGATAGCAATGACCAACTTGAAACATTGCATGCGCATTACCCATATCTGCAGATTTTTCAAAATATTTAAATGCTTCACTTTCATCTTTTTCAACACCAATTCCACTAAGATAACAATGTCCAACGCTACATATTCCATTAGCGTCCCCAACCTCTGCAAATTTTTGATAATAAACGAACGCTTTATATTCATCTTTATCGACTCCAATTCCGTTTTGATGGCAATATCCAACATAGTATATTCCGTTAACATATTCCATATCAGCCGAATTTTGATAATAGGTAAATGCCTTATGGTCATCTTTTTCAACACCAATTCCTTCGCTATAACAAATACCCACTTGGAATGTTCCTTGAGGGCTACCCATTTCGGCAGATTTTTGATAATGAATGAATGCCTTAACATTATTCTTTTCAACACCTATTCCATTTTGATAACATTGACCAACTTTATATGCACCATAGGCATTACCCTTATCAGCCGATTCTTCATAATAACTGAATGCTTTAAATTCATCCTTTTCAACACCGATTCCGTCTTTATAACAATCGCCAAGTGCAATTTTTCCGTTAGTGTCCCCCTTTTCTTCGGATTTTTGATAATTAATGAATGCTTTATGTTCATCTTTTTCGACACCAATTCCATCTTTATAACAGTTACCGAGTTCAAATATTCCACTAACATTCCCCTTATCTGCAGATTTTTTATAATAAATGAACGCTTTATGTTCATCTTTATCAACACCAACTCCTTTATCATAACAATAACCAACTTGATACATTCCATGAGCATTCATATCGGCAGATTGTCGATAATAATTAAAGGCTTTTCGTTCATCTTTTTCAACACCAATTCCATTTTGATAACAATTACCGACACTATACATTCCATCAACACTACCCATATCAGCAGATTTTTTATAACATTTAAACGCTTTTTGTTCATTTTTTATAACACCATTTTTTCCATTTTGATAATCACGACCTAGTTTCAAAATTTTAATAGGATTTCCCATACTAGCGAGCAATTCGTCGAAGCCTTTTTCTCTTTGCATTTTTGAATACGTATGTATTAAATTGATTTTGATAAGAAATTTTACTATTATATTATAATATTTTTGTATATTCAAATTCGTTGAAATTAAGATACTTTTAGAGTTAATGATGAATCTTGAATAATAAGGAGAAAAATTGGTTTGACAAAAATTCGATTTTTTTAAAAAAACTAACAACGTACACTTTTTATTTACAAATACGGTAAATCATAGGATCATCATGCATAGTTTATGACACAAAATATATTTATCATATTGCGTCTAAACTTGTTTTTTTCCGGAAACCTTAATCAATCCTTCAATAACGATAACGATAATGATAAGCAATTCAATTTGTTTCACATCGGGGTTTTGGTTTTACCGGAAATTCTGAAATTCGAAACTTCCGAATTCGCAACTGACGAAACTTCTGAATCTTTGAGAAAACCAAATTTAACGAATCTATTTATAATTCTTAGTGTTTAATCTTATGTGCACAGCAACAAAACTTGAACACGTGGGCTGCTGTGGCAGTGAAAGACATTTGGGGTAGTTTCAAGAAAAGTGAACCCAGTGATATCTTCGTGATAATCACATTACAGAATTAAACACTCGGCCTAAGTTAGGGTTAGTGTTTGGGTTAGGTGATAGTATTTTTAGGCCAAATTCGTTAGTGCTAGTAAACAAATGACGTCATTCCATGATTTCACATAATGTGATGATCACTGGGTTCATTCTTTAAGTGTCCCGACATTTGTTTCTCTGTTTCACTGATATATATCTAATATATATATATATATATATTAATGTATTTGTATTCGATGGCTGTAGAACCTCTTTGTAGAGCTAGACGAAAATCATAGAACGTGAATTACGTGTCGATTTTACAGGTAAAGAACCGGATCGGATCAAGAAATTATTTGAATGACTGATAAAAAAAAAAGTACAGTACAGTACGTAATATCAAATTTTTTGTCATGTTACCAACTCCTTTTTTTTTAAATGGGCAGGAAGTGAATTCGTGGATTAAAGCAATAAAGAAAATTTTGACCCATAATTAAAGTTGGGCGTGCATAATTTATATAATAGTGATACTATCGAAGAAAAAATGTATGCTTTGCCCGAGATTCTTGGTTTTGTATTCTAAGTTTTTTTTTTTTCTTTTTGTTAATATAATACTGTAAAAAATTAATCGTTATATTATATTGGTCATGGCTGGGTTAGTAGGATCTACATTTAATGCATACATCTGAATAAGCCACAACTATTTACGTGTCCATAGCGATAGGTACGTACGTACTTGTCAACTTTGTTTTATTATCATTATTATGAATATAAAAACATACGTACGTACGTACATATGTACTAGCGCGATAGGCGGGCTTCGTTTGATAATCAACAGATTGACTAAATCAGCACCGATAAAAAATCAATAAATAAATGTATATTTAGATTGTTTCAAATATGGCGGTTAGTAAATTGTTAATATTAATATTTATATTAACTTACCAGCTACCGGTAAAACAATTGAATAAGAGACTTAATGAGGTGTGTGGGTTTCAGAATTAACTTTTTTTCAAACCAATTGGGAGTTTAAAAGATCCTATTTTCTTTTTTAGAATTCCGACTCAGAAAATTAAATAGGCGTATCCGGTGATAAAATTAGCTTTTTTTGATAAATATTCATCATGGTAAATAAGTATATACTTTAATATTAATAAATATGTCACTTAGAGTGTCCAGGGTACTACGGTGCATAATTCTGCTCACGCTTGTAATTAAGTGATTTAAATCGTGTGTCTCTTATGAGAACAATATAAAAAATTATTTTTTTAGCGTGAGCTTAATTATGCACCGCAGTACCCTGGACACTCTAGACATCACTTACTTTATCTGAAATCTGAAACCCCCTGTATACGTAAATTCATAAATTAATTGTGAAATCGTACTTGTTTATTATATCGATATATTCTACCCCTAAGCTGACTCCTAACCTTAAAAAAAGCACACTAAAATTTTTTGGAGGTGGCTTACTATTAGCGATGTAAACCAAACCCGAATGGGACAATTACCGTTCTACCTAATTTGGGTTTGGGGTCGACTATTGTTGTGGCCCTCAAGGACCAATCATCTCTACGAAATAAACATGATGCAGGACAAAACAAATGTGGCGCATGTGATAGTGCAGGGGAATTATTTTCACAATTGTGGAAATAATTCTCCTGCATCGCTACAATAACAATTTATTTGCCTTATGATTCGTGCTCTAGCCAGCGATACATAAATTTTGGTTACAACACAGTTACGATTTTTGAATCTAGTAAAAACCTTTGGGAATCTACTAAATCGGGGTTGGTATGAAATTTAATTTTAATTTAATCCGTCACATTTATTAAGAGAAATAACTTAGACACCGTGTATGAAAAAGTGATTTATACAAAATGAGAAATTAATAAGAGAGAGATAGATTATTTCAAATACTACAATAAATAACCATTGTCAAGGTCAACTTGATAACCCACATACTTAAATGAATGGCCCATCAACTAAATCAGATATTTTCGTGCCGAAATTTATCCGAATATTGCCCTTTCTGCTGCAAAGGTCACATATACAATATAACAGAGTAAAGGTTGGAATAATTCGAGTTTATCTCATTAATTTAAAATTTTATCAAAATTTGATTGGGTAAATTTATGATAAATTCAAAATATCACAAAATTTATGTGATAAACTCGAATTATTGAAACCAGTTCCAACCTCTATGACAGAGGGCTTTATTCGATTAATTATCTTTATAAGAGATACAGATAAGAAAATCAATAAAGATAAATAATTTAAATACTGCAGTTAATAATAAATAAATGAATCACCAGTTAAATCAACTTAAATTAGCAAGAAATTACGGTAATAAAATAATTAATAAACTAATTCAAATACAGTGTTTATTAATAAATAATCACTATACTGTAGTCACCAATTAAATCTGGTTGAGCAAGTGACTAACTTACTGACTAATTATTATTTTAACACATTTAAGAGGAAATTAAATAAATGAGAGAAAGCAACTTATTTGATTGTTTCATTAATAATGATTGATATGCTCACACTATGGGATCAAACAAATTTTGATAAGTGGATAAGTTGACGGAGTCATTCTTTCAATAAAAAAAAGGTGAAGCAAGCCATCTTTTTTTTTATAAAGTTGCTTTAATTAGTTAAAGTTTCTAATATTTCATACCATGAATTAGTGTTAAAAGCCGATTAAGTTAGCCGCTTAGCCAGCCACTTAGCAGCTTAGCTAGCCGATAGTCTAATCAGCCGGCCAATAACGGCTAATGATATTAATTAAAGTTGTATATAAATAAAATTAATATAGTATAAAAAAAAAACTATTACAAAACAAATCTCTGTTATCGTTATACGTCGAATTAAAAATATAATGCCACTAATAAACTACCAAAGATAGGGTTTTACCCTAACCCTAATTATAGTTTTTAAAATTTGATGTGACACGAAATTCAATTTAATGTATAACATAAATAAGCTTTGCTCTATTCGATTGAATACTTATTTGTTTCCAAGAAATTAATTTGTAATCTAAAATTCTATAGTATAAAACAGTTGGGATATTTAAAGTAAACCCGAATCTAAGGCTACTTATTTTGAATGAAGTATTATATGGACATCCTATGATTCGGTATAACATAAATTATTGGCTATATTGCTAAGCCATTAAAATATAATGGCTTAGCCTAGCTGTAAAAATTTAATCGGCTTAGATCATTACCATGAATTTTTTAAATCGTTTCTTTCACAAAATCTCGATACATGGCAAATCTAATTGAGAAAAAAAGTTGCTTGAAAACCCTATGTCAGCACAAATGAGAAAAGGAATAGTTTATCTTAAACGTAATAAAACTGAGATGTGAATAAATTATCGTAAATTAATTACTCGTTATAGTGATATTCGTCTATTAGTCGAATAAATAAAGAATAGCAATTTATCCCTTGAGAAAACAAAGAAAACAAGATACTGAATCACCATTCCCGACAATTAAGAATGGTATGGAGGCACAAATAACTTGTGATGATTAAAAAATGTAATAAAAATGTATATTAATCTTAAGACATAACCATTACTTATACAATGATGATATTTACTGTAAACAGATTTTTTAGCCAATCAATTTTCTTAATAATAATTCCAGCGATTTTTTTATTGATCTAAAAAAGTGCACAAAGTATTATACCGTAATTTTAGCTATTTTCATAACATTTAGATGAAAATCAATAGTAAGTAGGGTAATATTGTTGAGATAGTATCACCCTTGAACAATGACTATTTATTTTTATAACGTTTTTATAAGTCAGTGCAAAAAAAAGGCGAGTATTCGACACGTTAATCCAATGACTAAGGCGCTTGAGAACGTCGACATTGAATTTATGGCAAATGAATTTTTCAAATGAATGAAAGTTTCTGACCGTTTAAGATTGCGCCTGAAATTTTGCAATAGATTTTGTGTACTAGCCCTTATTCATATTAATTTAATTTGACTAATGTCGATTATCATTTATCAACTAAGTATGTTAATTGAAGTTACAATATGAGCTGTTGGTTTCTCTAATTTGATTTCATTTAATTAGTCTGTATAAATGCCATACAATCGTATACAAATTGAGGTGGTTAAGAAGTTATTTCGACTTATTTAATCATTTACGATAGGTCATTACACATCTCATATTAATATTTTTTTTTTTATTAAGTTTATTAATTTAACTTCGGAATGTTTGGAGATTATTCATTGTGTTTGATCCAATTTAAGGCATATCTCCGGGGTACTTGTTCTTCAAGTGTCCCCGATTTTTTTCACTAGAGCCTGTATATGAAATGCATGAATAGTTAATAATATTTTTCTAATAAATTATTTGCTATTATAATAGGTCCGTTCTAAACCATTTAATTTGCTAAAAAATAGTGCTAGGCTAAATCAATAACATCGATATAATCTTGCAATTATTCAACCATATCAAGATCTTAATAAGAATATTTTTTCATGAGTAAAAAGAATATCTGAGCATTTAAAATTAATCAAATTTATAAATGTTTCCTATTTAATTGTTGAGATACGTTCATTAAGCCAAATATTTAAATTATTAGAATTTTATTTTATTCGAAATAGTTACAATAGTATGCAAGTATAAAGAGCACTTATTAATCTAAATATTTGGAATAAGCTTTTTAATACATAAGCATAAAAAACATATATTAATCTTAAGAATTCAAACTAAAATATTCAAGTCGTATAACCGTGAAATAACGCACAGTGTGTAATTTCAAATTTCGGCCTAGATTAAGCTTAATTCGGCCAAAATTCAAAATAACCCTTTGAGTTATTTCGCGGTTATACGGTAATTTTATTTTATTCACGTTAATTTATCATGTGAATATAAAGATTATTTTATTAACTAAGTATTATCAATATTAAAGAATTTAAGGCCACGCAAAGTTAATATTTCGTTTTGCATAACCCGCCAACCCAATTTTTCAAAAAAACTTTTTTTTTTTTTTTTAAGTTTCAATTGCCCCAATTATTCCATTTTTGCTATTTTATATGTTGACGAAGTCAACAGTTCGAAAAACCAGACTAAGCACCGATCCGACCCCGACTGCACAGGGCACTAACCACCCGACACATGTGACACAAAATTAGCCAATCAGCATGATTAGCAAGCCACCGCCGCACATGAACAATACAAGCCGCTCTGAGAACCAATCAACGCTAGGCCGATGACCCATCGACCACCACCATGCAGGTCCCGGCCTATACCAACCAAACTATTTATAAATACACCTCTCTTAACTCTTACCGACTCTATCCTAAAGCTTCAAACCAGTTTTTTGGCAAAAACATCATGAACGATCAAACACAATACTTAGGCGATAAGCCAGACAACAACACAAACATATACAATAATTTTTCTGATATCGACGCTAAGACAAAAGCATACATCGATGCTATGTGTTAAGCATTATCTAACGAGATCATCACCACAATCAAGTCTTATATCGATCAATCAATGAAAGCACAATTAGATTTAGTCAACAAACTGAACGAACATATAGACACCTGCATCAACCAACAACAAAAGCCCAACATTCAACCCAACAACACTTACCAGAACCAGGAACAAACCAACCTACATCACAACCACGAATTTTCCTCATGCATCGTTCACCAACAAAATAACCACCACCAACAAAGCAACCACAGTGACAACAGCACCACCCAACAAGGTAATTGTCCCCTTACTCCTCTCCTAAACAACTTAATATTGAACTCCAGCAACACCAGCCCGCAAAATGAGAACAGCCCTGCTCCCCCAGTTCAGATCAAAACTACAAACACAATAAAGACCAAAATTACAACAAGAGCATACCCATCCCTTGACTATTTGGATCTAAACAACCTTCAATCTATCTATGGCTTCAACAACTTCACCGTGGCACAAATAGAACAAATTCGCATTTGGTGGGTCCTCAACTGGTCTGAAGGGCAGAGAATAATCGAAACTTTATCAAACAAACCAAGCCTGCTCATGCGTTTATGGAAAACAATTGCTTTTAGCAGTTACATTGATCTCCACAAATTTGCATACAAAAACTTGAAAGCTTACCTAAATAACAACGACGAAGATCAAACCATTTTGACCAGTGAAGGCAACATTATCACTCTTCAAAATGAAGTCGCCAACAAAAATTCAACGATATCGCCGAATGGCTCCTAGCATTCAAGTCTTACAT
Organism: Dentiscutata erythropus; assembly: GCA_910591965.1. Taxonomy (NCBI): domain Eukaryota; kingdom Fungi; phylum Glomeromycota; class Glomeromycetes; order Diversisporales; family Gigasporaceae; genus Dentiscutata; species Dentiscutata erythropus. The sequence goes on along the minus strand of CAJVPY010000378.1, from coordinate 6,910 downwards.
GGAAGCAGTGTTAGTAGTATATGAAATCAGAGAACATGAATTAAATGCATACCATGACTACATTAGCACTCTGTGCATCAAACAAGAATTCTTTGCTGTGTTAAACTACGACGAAGATCGCAGAATTCACCTCACAGTAAACCGAGACACCACCCTTTTTGACTGAAACATTGAAGCTGAGGGCGAGAATTTCAATATAACTACCACCAAGAAACTCCGCACCAACAATGCAACCAGAAACTTCAAGCCAGACATTACCTGGCATGACGGACAACAAATATGTATAAACTGGAACAAGAAGGGCTGCCCCAAAGAAGTCAACTGTCAACGTGTCCACGCTTGCTTAAAGTGCAAGAAAACCGGTCACCCAGAACGAAGATGTTTTCTCAACAGGTCCTTATCTTCAAAGCAATCGGACAACCAAATCCAGAACCTTGGCTCAAACAAATAACACATATATATATAAAAAAAAAAAAAAAAAAAAAAAGAGAGACAAAATCTTATTAAACATATATCAAAAAAAACGGGGGATGTATATAGCAAACTCACACACATCATTACCTTAAAAAATATATATATATATATATATATATAGTAACGCAAATTCAACAGACGCACGTGAAGGAAAAGAAAACTTAACATCCTTAATTAACACTTACAAAAATAGAAATAACCGAATCTTATGTATAGCAAACATTAAATATATCCACTTTCGATCATCAATACACTCGCGCTATAATTACAAAAAAAAAAAAAAAAAAACCCATAGATAAATAACAATTATACCCACATCAAAAAAAAAAAAAAAAACACAGTAAAATAATACGATATATTTACACTTATGTAGATAATCGCACACACTTGAAAGACACGTTCACAAGGCAAAAGAATGAGGCATGACAATAGTTTTCAGTCGGGCTCGGGATAAATAAAAAAAAAAAAAAATCAAAATCAAAATCATCAAATGCAAAACACACTAACATATATTCAAAAAAAAAAAATCAATACAAATACACTTCAGATAACCTAGCACATGCCGCACAATTCAAACTTTTTCGAAATATAACAATCGACGAAGCACCAACACTCCAGTCAGTCAATGAGACCATCTTAGCAGTACTACCACCAAATGTCTCCTTAACCAATACAGAGCTGCACCTTTTATCCCAATTGGATCCACGACAATTCAACATACAGACCCCAATAGACATCGCAGCCTTCCAGTACTTGACAGCTGCCCATCTCAATCGTCTCTTCATAGATTACTTAACCAATGGGATTAGACATGGCTTCAGATTCAACTTCAGAGGCATCCGCACCAAAATCATTCAAGACAACCTACGATCCATTAATACAGCCCCGGACGCATTCTATTCTTACATAAAAAACGAGTTAGGAAATAACCGCATATGCAGCCCATTTAGCGAAGATAACCCACCATGCGACCTCTTTTAAACCAACCCATGTGGATTGGTGGAGAAAAAAGACTCAAACCCAACAGCTTACCACATCATATCCCACCTATCATCCCCTACAAACAACAGTATAAATGACCGGATCGACAAACTAGAATTCGCAACAAGATACGAAACAGTAACACATGCAACCAAATGAATAAACCACTTCGGCAAAGGATGCACTCTCTTCAAAGTCGATATAAAAGACGCATATCATATATTTCCTGTCCATCCCATAGACCAAATATTACAAGGATTTCGCAACGGAAACAACCTATACTTCGACAAAGTCCTCGCATTCGGAAATCGTGCATCTGGCGGCATTTTTTGCCATTTCGCCGACACTATAGCATGGATCGCTTTACAACAAGGCTTCCTAGCCATAATCCATTATATCGATAATTTCCTTATCATATTACCTACAAACGGACCACGCGAATTACGACAATTCATACGCATCCTGGACACCTTAAACATATCTTACAAAGATACAAAACTAGAAGGGCCAAGCACCTCCATAACTTTCCTAGGCATAAAGCTCGACACGAACACCATGACCGCATCAATACCACTACAAAAATGTGACAAACTGATACTTCTATTGAAACAATGGATCAACAAGAAAAACTGCTTACAAAAAGAACTCCAGTCATTAGTAGGTTCCTTAGTGTGGGCTTGTCAAATCATGCCCCAAGGCCGCCCTTTTATACAATGACTTTTTAAAGCTCAAAACTTGACCAACAACACTCAACACCACATCCATATAACCAAACCTATGACTTCCGATATTCACTGGTAGATATCTTCTTTACAAACCTGGCCAGGCATCAAACTGTTAGAAGACTGAGAATGGTATAATTCACTTACCCTAAACTTACACACTGACGCATCAAACATAGGCGGCTGTGCGACATACTACAACTACTTCACTGCCTTCAACTGGGCCAAGTCAATTAACCTCGCAATAATTAACATACAAATGCGCAAATTGTTAACAACACTTATCGCAGTAAAAACCTTTGCTCCCATGTGGGAAAGGAAAAAACTAATTATTTGGACCGACAATTCCACCAATGCAGAGGCATACTATGCCGGTTATTGCAAAAACCCAAATATTAATAATATAATCACTTATATTTACAAGGAACAAATTTTCGAGAATTTTTCCATAAAAATCCAACACATACCTGGATCAAAGAATACAGATGCAGACCTGCTTTCTCGTAATGGGCACTGCAAATACATTAACAATAACCCCTTAACAAGGTTCCTCCAACCCAATATCCCCTGAATTCAATGACCTAATCTCTCTAATTCCATCCCTGAAATAATAGTCGTGTCAAACACAATCCCCACACCACAGCCCTAGCCCAACCATACAACCGACACACATACCTTTGGCAGCCAAGAAACTTTGGACAGAAAAGCCGCATCTATTCTCGACATCTTAGCAAATCCTATGAAGCTACTATCAAATGCTACGAAACCTTAGCAACATCCAACAAATGGTTCAACCAGAACGGATCCATATAGCCGATATCAAAAGACTTACTAATAAAATATATAATATTATTACATAAAACAGTATCCCCACCTACTATTACATCGTACCTTTCCGTACTAAAATACTACTACACAAGAAATCTCTACAACTAGACCCACGTCCGAACCGACCCTTTAATAGTCCAATTATTGAAAACCATCGACGCAACACACATCCATACCCCAGTAAAGCAGAAGTCCCACATAACCCGATTTCATTTATCCTGCATCAAGAATAAGCTGAACATAACTGACCCTACAGACCTCCTCTTCTGGACTATCGCGTTCACGGCATTCTACGGATTAGCACGTCTCAGTGAAATACTCCCAAGCAATCAATTCAACAGCGCCAAAGTCTCAATCCTACAAGCGTTACGTTTCAAAAAAACTGAAAACAACACTTTTGCAACCATACAACTCGCAAGGACAAAGAATCACAAAACAGCAAACCGAGTTTCGCTAATCATCAACCCAACCAACGACAACCTATGCCCCATATGCACCCTGAAATCCTATATCCAACTACGAACACTTCCAACATACACAAAAAACAATCTGATGCTCTTTGCAAACCCAGACGGCTCATAGGCCACAATATTATGGTTCATAAGCAAACTTAAAAAACTCCTTCCCAACGAAGACGTCGCCGGACATAGCTTCCGGGCCGGTGGCACTACCGAATTAGAATCCTGGGGTGTACAACTAGTGATAATCCAAAAAATCAGCAGGTGGGATTCAGATGCGTTCTACAGGTACATTAGAAGCCACCCCACAATAATTGCTTCAATCTTAATCAAAGCTTACACCAATTAGCCCTACTTCAACAACTTGGAACAAATACCAGTCTAATTGGTATCAGCACAAGGACCGTAAAAAAAAAAAAAATAAAAATAACACAAAAACAAAAACAAAAAAAAAAAAAAAAAAAAACAAAACCAAAAACACACAACCAATATATACATTTACGTACCCTTATACTCATACTCATAGGCATATAAATATGACTGAAGAAAAACGAACACGCATACACTAGTCAAATATTTAATTCAAAAAAAAAAAAAGAAAGAAGAGAGGGGGACGGAAGAAAACAAATATATATACATTAAAAAAAAAAAAAAAAAAAGTACCAACAATATAAACAAACACATACGTAAGAACAATAAGAAAATATATCACATGCGAAAAAAAAAAAATCTGACAATTGAATGACAGAATCAACCAACCTTCTTGGAACAATCACATGATTCTGCCATTCCAACAGCCGGTCTGCTTCGGCAGGCAGGAAACCACCGGCTAAATAATTAGGCTAGGATCGCCTATTTAATTTCTGTCTGGTCTGTTATGATGACTCCCAGCGCAATTATTATTGCTATCTTTTCGGGATATTCATCATTTCAGTTCCTATTACTCTTATTCACTTCACATCTATCTCTAATAAAGTTATCCCTGGCTCTTATCTCAGCCAGCATTACTCCAAACAATATAAGGCGTGTGTCTATGTTTTTCGTATATGTTGACAAAGTCAACAGTTTGAAAAACCAGACTAAGCACCGATCTGACCCCGACTGCACGGGGCACTAACCACCTGACACATGTGACACAAAATCAGCATGATCAGTAAGCCACCGCCGCACATGAACAATACAAGCTGCTCTGAGAACCAATCAACGCTAGGCCAATAACCCATCGACCACCACTATGCAGGTCCCGGCCTATACTGACCAAACTATTTATAAATACGCCTTTCTTAACTCTTATTGACTCTATTCTAAAGCTTCAAAACAGTTTTTCGGCCCCACCCAGTCTCTCCACACACAGTAATCACATGATTCTGCCATTCCAATAGCCAGCCTGCTTCAGCAGGCAGAAAACCACCGGCTAAATAATTAGGCTAGGATCACCTATTTAATTTCTGTCTGGTCTGTTACGATGACTCCCAGTGCAATTATTATTGCTATCTTTTCAGGATATTCATCATTTCAGTTTCTATTACTCTTATTCACTTCACATCTATCACTAATAAAGTTATATCTAGCTCTTATCTCAGCCAGCATTACTCCAAACAATATAAGGCATATGTTTATGTTTTTCGAATTTTTTTTCGTAAATTTATCCGGTATCACCCGATATTGAGCTTAATTTTCCAGAATAACCCAGCAGGACTGTTTAAAAAAAACAAAATTTCTGAATTTTCTGATTTCATGTTATGCAAAGCGAAAAATTAACTTGTGTGGTCTTAAATATGAGCATGAAACAACTAATTTATAGTAAAAAAATTTTTTTGAAAAAAAAAAAAATCCAACCCGCTGACTGGAATTTCGGAAAACCATGTTATGCAAAACGTAAAATTAACTTTGTGTGGCCTAAATTACAGAAAAAAGTTTGCACTGATGATTCTCGGATATCTACTGACTTATACATATGTACTTACATACGAATAATATGGATAATTTTTTTTCTCACCACTGGATTTCCATATCAAACTTGAGTTAACTGAACTATTTATATTTTAGTATTCATATTTTATTCTCTTATTTGTAATCACAATTTTTGATTTTTTAAGCTCTTATTCTTTTTGAAAAAATTTACAATAAATCTTTTTTAGCTATCTCTAATGTATTTTAACTAGAGATGGGCAAATCGCAAAACCCCGTGCAAGATAGGATCACAAATCTGTGAGTTTCTTAATTTCTGAGAGAAGTCATGAGGCATCCATTTGTCACGAGATCACAACCCATACCCATGACCTCGTATGTGCGCCTGGGAAGGTTAAGTGATTTATAGTATGAGGTATAGTATGATGAGTATCAATTATTTATCGCTATTTGCAAAATGATTTATTTTTGATAAAACCTGTAGGTCACTGCATGCCCGATTGCAATCGATTGTACGTGATTGTTGCGATTTCTCAGCAATCATCTAATCAAATTTGATGATTTTTTTTTATTTGCATTTTATGAATCTAAATGGTTTAAATAAAAAAAAATTCATTGAATTTAATCAGGTGGTTGATGAGATATCTTTGCTCGAAGTTTTTTTTTAAAAAATCAACGCTGCATTGTTTATCATAAATAGAAGCTGCGCCAAAATTTTCTTAAAACTTTGAGCAAAGATATTTCAGCAACTGCTTAATAAATTTGATGAAAATTTTTTTATTTGAATTCTATGGATCCATAGAATTCAAACGAAAAAATTTTTATCGAATTTGATCAGGTGGTTGCTGAGGTATCTTCGTTCAAAGTTTTCAAAATTATCGTCTAAGCTGTGCAAATTTTTTCTAAAACTTTGAGTGAGGGTATATCAGAAACCACCTAATAAAATTTTATGGAATTTTTTATTGAATTCTATAGATAGTTATAATAATTCAAATAAAAAATTTTTATCGAATTTGATCACGTGGTTGCTAACGTATCTTAATTCAAAGTTTTTAAAAATACCATCATTAATCATAGCTGCTACAACAAATTTGAACCGGTAGATCCTCGATTTTGATTGGCTAACGGCCGAAGATCTTCAAAATTTTGGCCCACATTACAAAATTGGTTACTAGAAATTCTTAAAAAATAAGCTCACATTATAGTAAAATTGGCCCAGAAACAATTTTCATTTAATAGGCGACTATGATTTCATTAGTAAAATTATGAGTAAATCTTTTTATCATTGCTCTTAGCCAATCAAAATCGAGAATCTGCCGTTTAAATTTGTTGCAGCAGCTATGGTTAATATATCATCATTTAAGCTGCGCCAAAATTTTCCTAAAACTTTGAGTGAAGATATCACAGAAACCACTTAATAAAATTCGATGAACTTTTTTTTATTGAATTTTATAAATAGTTTTTTTTTTTTTTTTTTTGGTATTAAGGTGAGGCCTTGCTCATATCTTTATTGGGTAATTTATACAAGTAATTACA
>CAJVPY010000377.1:0-27941 GCA_910591965.1 Dentiscutata erythropus | reverse complement strand
CTAAGCGACTGAGCGACTAAGCGACTAAGCGATTAAGCGACTAAGCGACATGTTAATAATAATACAAGATAATAATAATATTCTAAGATAATTAATAAATAATAAATAATAAATTAATACTAAACTCGTTCTATAACAACACATTAAATTTCTTTAAATTATTAAATTCTACGTTAGGTTGGCCTGTATTTACCAAGAGCTGGGCAAAGGAACATAAGAATTAAAAGTATTACGATCAATAATGGCAAACAAAATGTTCTTATTTTTCCTTTTGACATTGAAGTTTAATGAAATTCAACATGTTTGGTTTTAATTTATATAAGCATAACAATACTTAAAGTTTTCTTTTAACAATATAAAATAAAATCAAAAAAATATAACAATTAAACAAATCGCTAATATAAATTAATGGAAAATCACAAGTAGATCTACCAATCATATGTAGTAACGTCCCGATCAACAATCAGATGTTTATTTATCGTAATTGTTTGTTTTGTTGAGATCAATATCTAACTTTCATTTGTACTGACCACGAAAGCGATTGGGTCGGATAGAACTTAGTAGAAAAAAAAAATCCAAATATATGTATTTTATTTCATTCTAGAATTATTTTTCTTTCGTTGTTTTTTTATCTAATTGTTTTGATTTTAAAATAGAAACAAATATGAAGAAAAAAAATTTCAACTTCTTTGGAACTTTCGATGATGGTACATTTCGGGACTCAGTAAAGAGGATAACCCAAGCATTCCTACCGCGTAAGGTTCCCCATCTGAGGGCAGCGGAGTTTAAACCATGCTAAGGCATGCCGGGTGAATTCCTATGTATGATTAAGAATTACTGTATGGCATATTCTAGCCCCATCAGGTTTGATTGTGGCAGGCGAGTTCCTGTAAGCCATCATTCGATGCGAAATAATCCTGCCTCGGCTGTGGTACGACTTCAAAGTAAACTGGGTTTTTTTATGCATGTTTGTACCCAAGAGATTTCAAATTCGAAATTTGAAGATTATAAAACAAAACGGTCGATTTATTATGAGATTTCTATTAAATGGCCTTAATAAGTAAAATCTCCTTTCGAGTGGGTCCGGCACCCCACGAGATCGATTTTTTCTCAATTTATGGAAACCCGAAAATAATCGGGTACAGAAAAATTGAAATTTTGCAACACAATAAATGAAAGCCTTTTTTGTCACTAAAAAATTTCTCTCGCATAACTTTTTACATTCTTTTACCGCACATATCAAACAAAAAAATCATAATAAAAAAAAATAAGAAAATATTAAAGTTACTTGTTTAATTCTTTTCTTTCAATTCTGTAACTTATTAAAAAATCTACTTCTTGATATCTCAGAAGTAAAATAATAAATTAATTTTATACCGGCAATTTGATTATTAATAAATGATAAAATTAATGCTAACTATTTAAATGCAATATCTGATTTGATCGATAAAATATTCAATTAAAGTAAATAAAAGACAATCTAACAATCTCCACAAAAATTGTTATTTTTTGATATTTTTAGTACATAATTGGCTTTTTTATAAATTAAGAAAATTTAAATCACTAGGAAAAATAAAAGAAGAGTAGTAATTTCTTTTACAACTAATTGTTACAAATAGATCTTTTTTAATATTGAGCTGCTGTCAATAGAAATCAGGCAGATCAAACGAATATCATTTTTAATACACGAAAGTTTAGTAGTAGGGGTGTGCGATATTAAATGATCAACTTCGAAGTAAAATAAGTCATGTTTTAGAAGAATAAAACTCTTTAACTAGCTAATAATAACAATTTACAAGTATATAAACTTATTAGAAAAGTTTTTAATAAGATGAAGTTACATGTTCTTTATTAAGATTTTTAAAACTTTTACTATTAAATCTCCTGAAAAATATACAACTTTTGAAAACAGAAAACAGCGATAGAGTAGATAGTACTTCAACAGTTAACAGAACGACTTTTTCCGACATGTTGCAGTGTGATGCAGCACGATGCAACTTGAGTTTCTTGAAAAGACGTTCTTAACGAAGTTTGATTATACTGTACCCAAAACATCGATCCCAGAAATCGTTTATTATCTAATATGTTTATCAGGGTGCGAATATCGTGCATTTTTTCTATTAAAAGAAAAAAACCTGCTGAAATAAAATCTTTATTCTTCGGATTATCTCGTTGGGAAAATAAAATTCATAAGAAACATGTGATAAAAATTAAATAAGGCAACACTCTCTACTTCATGAGAAACCTGAATTTTTTTGTACACTTCCTACTTTATGAGAAAGTAGTTTTATATATATATTTCGTAAAAAATAAAAGCACTACATTCTTAAAAGTTTTTAAACACAAACGCTTTGTCACTAAAATACGCCTAAATTTCTTTGATAACTTAAATACTTTCCTGACAACTACAGCCAAAACACTTCTTGCTTTCATGGTACGTATACTTTTTCGGACCGTGAGCTTAGCGCCGGTCTTCTGCGCAGGTTGATCTGTTGCTCTTGGCCCTCTTTGCTCTTCAATTTGTTGCGATAAAAGACTATTAGTGATCGAAGAAGAACTCTGACATTTATCTTCGGATAAATGTGAGACCCGGTAGTTATTTTTCTTCAAAATATCGTTATTTAATAAAATTTCTTTTTCCTCTCTTTTAAGTATCATGCATAGAAAACATCTTTTCTAATAGCCTTTTTACACAACTAGATGCCTCATAGCAGACGAAAACACAAGAAGGAATCTGTTTTATATCAGATAGATTATCAAAGCAGAGCTTGATGAAAACCGTAAAAATATATTGGTAGATCTTTACAAAAAAGATTTCAAAATAAAACAAAAATCAAACGACATTTAGATACAATTGATAGATTAAGAATAAGGGCAGAAAATTTACAAATTGAAGTAAATGATTTGGAAATAAAATATGAAAATCTAAAAATTGAAACTGAGTGGTTACGAAGATCAAACAAAATGTTAAAAAGATGTTTATGGGTTATTTTTATTATAGTTTTTGTGTTTTTTGTTAAAATTTATTATTTTGATTTCTTTTACTTTTGTAAATTGTGAGATCATTTGTTATAAGTATGAAAGAGGAATTTTTGATAAAGTCATTAAACTTGAGAAATTGATTTTTTAAATAACTGAGAAGTTTTATTATTCCAAATAATTCTACATTCGACACATTTTGCTATTAATATCAATACACCACAAATATAATAACGACTGAAATATTAAAAATATGCGGCAACTGATAAATGTGATTTAATTAAAAATTTTAATAATGTATACTTATACAAATTACGTTAATGTGCGTAAGTAACAAATTTTCTTTCATTCAAATTATGAAATTAATACAATGCTGTATATATGCTCATTTTGTGAAGAAAATAACTTTAAACCTTTCTTTTTTTTAAAAATGCGCAGGCCATCTGTCGATTAAATCTTTAAGGTGCTTCACGTTGAAGATTTTGTCCTTTTTTTCATAAATTAACAAAAAAAAGAAAATATTAATAAAAATAATTATTGCAAAAAGTGCTTACTATATTCACATTGTCAAATTGAAGCGTTGACCCTTGTTTTTTCATATAATTTAAAACTTCTGTGTATGTGACTTTTCCATCTGCATTTTTAATCTCTTTAAAAATCTTTTGCACTGTTTTTCCAGAATGTGCTGGCTTTAATTTCTCTTATTAGTATAATTTTCTTATCTAAAATCTTCTGCAAAAATGAAATCACTAGACATACCATTTTAGCAAATTCAAATCAACTGATTCGTTTTATTAATAAGATTTATTTATTTGTTTCATTAAAAAAATGACGCGTATAAGTTTTAAAATAACTGTTGGATAAATAAACTTATGTAAATCAGAACTAAATTTCTCCTCCACCAACCTACTTACCGAGTTACAAGATAATTATTGAAGTTATTTTAGAAAAAATCTAATAAAAGTGAAAATGTCAAATGTTCCTGGTTATTTATTGAAAATCTAAAGGCCCACATGAAATTATTGTAATAATTAATTCATAAATTGATTAATTTCGTAAATTGAAAAAAATCGCACAGTTGTATAGTTAAACATTTTTTCAATTAACACATCTTTTTTACCATATCACCAATGCCAAGAGGCATTATTTCGAGACAGAATTTACGGAGTGCACACATTTTTCAAAAAATAAATTCTTCCTATTTTAATTCAATTATTTTTTTAAAAAAAAAATGCATTATAAATTTCTGAAATTCAATTGATCTAATCAATAAGTTACTACAATAAAAATCTTTGAAATTTATTGAAGAAGTAACATTGAAATATTAAACTTAAATTTAATAGTGCCTTCAATATAATTTTGTCATATTGCCAAAAAGTATGTATAATGAAAAAAGAGAAAGCTTCGATTCTATTCGTAATCTTATTATTTGGAATAAAGAAATTTCTAATAATGATCTATATAAAACAACTTCAAAGTTTAGAAAAGATGAATGGCTAATTGTTGGAAATGAAGAGTCTTGATAACAATATGTCATATTCAGGCGAATATAATTCAATACGAAAAAATATTCTTCAAATAATTTAGTCTGTGCCACAACCTAGTTATCTGGGTAAAAACATATTTCTGTAATACCCAAATATTTCTTTTTGACTACTTCTCATAAATATTTAACATTTCAATTGAGACAAAAACAATTTAGGACCGTGAAATTTAATTGTTCCTTTTTGTAGCATTTCCTTTATTAGATTCTTGTCTAATTTGTCGTATTGTACCTGTAGCAAATAGCAAAACTTGCTATTTATTTATATGACTAGAAAACCGATAAGCATATAAAAAAAGCTTAGCGAGCTTGAAATCTTTAATATTTTATCATGCTGAGTAACAAAAAAGACAAGCATTATCTTTTATTTGGAAGAAATTTTCAATCATCACTAAATTAGTTCCTTTTTTATTGTTATTATTTTATGGCTCGTGATTTAGCGGATATGAATTTTAAAAAAATTTAATTCATATCAAAATTGTAAACTAAAATTAGGTACAAGCAATAATATAATTTCAAGCAAAATTAAGATAATTCCGGGCCAAATTAAAAATAATTTAAGTATGATTCCGGCAAAATTAGTATAATAAATTCAGGCAAAAATATATATATATTAGGTGTTTCAAATTCAAAATTCACAGGGTATGATATTTATTTTTAAAAGGTTTGAAAACATTTAACATAAAAATAAAGTATATAAACAAAGGCTGCATTGTGGTCAATTGTACTGGCTCGACGTATAAAACAAACCACCTTTGTATTATTATTGAACAAACAATTAAAATTATTTATTTTTATAATTTTTTTATAAATATAAGGATTCCATCCTGTTAAGGAATGGTGTTGGCACGCAGCGTGTTCTCGTTCAAGTCAGCCCAACGATTTTACTAAGTTAAAGGGAACGCAGTGCGTTCTCGTTCAAGTCAACCCAAAAATTTTACTAAGTTAAAAGGAACTAGATTAAAATATATACACAGTGTAAAGATGTCTGAAAAAAGTTTATCTTATAGTGATATGGCAAAACCTGAGAATCATTTATCTTTTCATACTTATATTGTCTCTCCAGTTCAAGCATTCTTTTATTCTCATGTGGTCCGGCCATCAAAAGAACACCCTTTAATATTTTTTTCCGTCATTTTAATTCTTTTGTCTATTTTACTTCTTCTTATCCTTTTGCTTGGTAGTACTAAAACTATTTATTTGTCAAAATTTACTTTTGGCAAACCGATAAAATTTATTACAAAAAAAAATGATATAACTTTCACTCTATATGGTTATTGTGTAGATAATTTATGCACTACACCTTCACTAGTTAATAATTTTGATAAATGTAAGTTATGTATTAAACTAATTTTGATTGTTTTCTTATATTAGTAAATAATTTTTTAATTGTTAGTGCCCTCTTCTTCAGAAATCACTGGTAAATCCTCAAATTAAAACCGTCTCGATATTCTAATTCCTTCAATCCCAACTCTTTCAATTTCTAATATTCCATCTAGTGTAGAACTAGCTGTTTCAGCCGTTAGTAGTGCTGTTACCGATGCTGCAAATACTGCTTCAAATACTGCCGGGATATTGCTGCAATAGCCCCTGGTTTATTAACTCAGTTATTAAGTGCTTTCGACAATTTTAAACCAAGAAGTCCTACTGCTAACGTTTCGGGGTTTTTCACAATTCCTTATTTAATAGCTTTAATTTTTAATGTAATTTCTTTACCTTTATTATATTTTCATTTTACAATTATTGCTGCTTTACTCATATTAATTTCTTCCTTACTTAATTTCATTGCTTATTTTTTTGATCTCTTACTTTTTGTTTGGGTATTTGATCTTATTTCTATCATTCCTGGTATTGGAAGTCAAAATACTGGTCCTGGAATTTATTTGGCTACTATGAGTGTTTCCTTCTTAACTGTTGCTACTATTTTATTATGTATTGGTTCATGTAGTACTGTCAGGAGCACTAGTAATGAACAATCAATTTTTGATTAAGTTATAAAAAAAATATACATGCTTATAAATCGCTGAATAGTGATTAATTCTTTTATTAAACTTTTTATTAGTTGTGCTGTTACTCTAATTCTGCCAAAAGAAAATACTACTGGATCATTCTTTAGTTTTAATTAGATTACATGTGACTTTCAGATATCTATTGCAACAAAAATTTTAAAGATTTCAAAATAAAAATTTCAAGTTGATAACTAATGATCGGTCATAATTAATAGTTATATATAATAAATATTATTACAATTAAAGTTTTAAACCTTTGTAAAAATATATGTAATAAATTATAAAATTTATTGATAACACTTTTTATATTACAGCCTAAAAAATTACAGTTTTATTTACTTCCCTTCATATTTCTTCACCATGACAGAAGCTTTATTCTTAAGCTTAAAACTTTTGTTTTCACAAATCTGTTTAAAAATATTTAATGCATAGTCGTATTCATTTTTATCGAAAAGTTTTGTTGCAATCCCATAAGTTTTTTCTTCATCTTTTTCTATATGCCATCCATGAAGATAGAATTCAGCAGTGAAATATTCAGCTTTAGATTGGATAGTGTGTTCTTTACAATTAAGTAGTTCTTGGATTAATTTCTACGCTTCTTGATAGTTTCCGTCTCGTCTTAACCTTGAAAATTTTTCAAGTTTAATAGTTTCGTCCAAATATTCATCATTCTTAAATTTTTCTTTTAGAATACTTGTTTGTTTCTTATTATTTTTTTTAGACATAAGTAAAGTTTTTAGGCTTAAACATAAGTAAAAAGATTATTTTGTATTTATATATTTATATCAAAAATGAATAAATGTGGCAATTACAAATAAACCAATTATAGTAAAACAGACTATACTATTATGTAACTGGGCCCATTTCTGCATTAATAGCACACTTTTGTTATCAAGCTTAATTGTTTGAATTGGATTATTTTTAATAAAAATTTTTGCAGTAAACTTCACATCTCTAATCCTAAGAGAATTTAATAATTAAATTTTTAATATTTTCAATTAATGCTACAAAAAAATGACTATATAATTTGTATATAAGTTATATTTATACAAAATTATAATGGCAATTAAATTATAATATACCAGTTAATTCCAGAATTCATAAATAAATTAATTTGAAAGAATGGTCTTAATTTTATTGGATTAAATATAGGATAGGAGTTTCCAGGGACGAAGAATTAACTAAATCACATAATGATAAAAAGTGACGCAGTGACCAATCAGTATTGCGCAATTTAAACCAGATTGGTCACATGAATTTGTTCTGTGCCACGTTTCGCATTTAATTCTCTATCTTTCATTGTTTTTTAAGTTAAAGTATGCTTGGACATTCTTGGACTTGGACGTTGGACGTGCAAAAAAGGCCTTGGACATCAAAAACTGCTTATACGAATGTTTAGTGTGATAATTTTTACTTTCACGCTTAAACCACTAAGTTTTCATGCAATATTTCTGTCTGTATATAACACAGTTATCAGTATTTAAGCTATAATTCTGCTTGCTCTAAAAATATATTTTGTATTTAGTTTTTAAAAAATGATTAAAGTCACGCTTATCTTATGGAGACAATACAAAAAAATATTTTTAGAGTGAGCAGAATTATGCATCGCAGAATTCTAGACACCCTAATTTAAGCGCCACATAAAAACTGAAATCTTCAAAATACTCTAATCTATAGGTTCAAGTATATTCATGTAATTTTAAAATCATGATATTCCTTTTGAAATAGCAAAAATTAATACACATTGTTTATGATAAATTATATTCTGTTTTCAAGATACATGTGTCTAAATTTGGGTAATATAACATAAGTGAAATTGGTCTAATTGTTTAATTACGAGTAGGTTTGATTTAATTAATAACCAGAATTGTTTCGAAAAAAAATTCGTTTAAAAAAATTTAAATTATCTTTAATCTTAATTCACCAATTCATTGTAAATTAAATTAATTTTTTTGCCAAAATTTACATTGATCAACAAAATAAATATAATAGTTGTTTTTGAAGAGAAAATAGTTTGTTCGCACCACTTCTTTTATAATGGCAAAAAAAAAAAGGTATTTACAAAATATTCTGAAGCTAATGTTCATCCTCTTAAAAAATAATGTTAATTTCGTTCTTATCAATTTGTCCATGAACAACAAATAAAGTAACTAATAATAAGGAAGTCAAGTATGTAACTACAAATCTCTGTTTTTATTTTTTTATTTTTTACAATTTATCACCATATCACCAGTCTAATAGTCCTATGTGCAAAGTTTCAAACTTTGTTTATAAATTATGATTTGTAAGAAAGTTTGAAACTCCACATATATGAGCAACATATCGCTACGGCGATAAATATTAAACCCTTTTTTGTTTTTTTTTTATTTTTATTTTATTTTTAGGAAATTAAAAAGATGGTATCTAATTTTTGGTTTACAAAATCTCTCAGTTTTTCCTTTTTTATTTTATTTATTTTTTATTTTTTTATTTTTATTTTTTTGACCATTTTTAGAAAAAGAAAGTCAATTTTACAAGTAGTGTATTAGACCATCCTGTACCTAATTGGGTTCTTAAAAAAGTTTCAAACACATCAGGTAAAGAGTTTACGCATATAAGATATACAGCCATCAAATGCGATCCAGACGAATTTATAAACAAGAAATATTCAATTCGACAAGAAATTAATAAGCGAAATACTGAAATAATGATTGTTATTACAATGTATAATGAAAACGATACTCACTTTATTAAAACAATGTCTTCTGTCATCAAAAATGTGGCCTATATTTGTTCAAAAAAAAAGTCAAAAACATGGGAAATAAGGGTTGGCAAAAAATTGTTGTGTTAATAGTTGCAGATAGTCTTAATAAAATCAATGAACGTGCTCTAAATGTCCTGAGTCTTATGGGTTGTTATCAAGATGGAATTATACAAAAACGTGTCAGGGGTAAACCTGTTACTGCACATCTTTTCGAATATACTACACAATTAATGGTCGATGATGATTTTAAAATCCACTGTAATATCTCACCAGTGCAAGTTATCTTTTGTTTAAAACAAAAAAATGCAAAAAAATTAAATTCTCATTGTTGGTCTTTCAAAGCCTTTGTGGCTCTTTTGAACCCAAAAATTTGTATTTTACTTGATGTGGGCACAAAACCCTCGCAAACCTCAGTTTACCACTTGTAGAAAGGTATGCATATTTAATTTTGTTTGAAGTTGGCTGATGCTGAAAATTGAACTTTAATACTATAAAATTTAGGTTAGATTACTAATAAAAGAGTATAGGCATATACTCTTAATCTTAGCATCAGCTAATTTTAGCATTAAATTGCTTTCGCGTTGATATTTTTATCGATATATATATTTTTTTTTCAGCTTTTGATCGTGATCAACATGTTGGTGGTGCTTGTGGAGAAATTAAAGTAGATCTTGGTTATAAATGTAGAAACCTTCTTAATCCTTTAATCGCATCTCAAAATTTTGAATATAAAATATCTAATATCTTAGACAAGCCATCAGAATCTGTTTTTGGTTATATCTCAGTATTACCAGGCGCTTTCTCCGCATACCGATATAAAGCATTATTGAATGGGCCTTTGGAAAAATACCTTAAAGGTGAGACTATGTATGATGATTCAGGTGCTACTAAGACTGGTATATTCGAAGCAAACATGTACCTGGCAGAAGATTGTATTTTAAGTTTTGAGCTTGTCATTAAGAAACATGAATCATGGAAATTAAAATACATGAAGGTAACAATCTAAAATGCTAGCATTGCATCTCATTACACAAAGGCGTGAACATGTATATATAGCTATTAAAATCCACATATACTCTTTTATTATAAACACTAATCCTAATTTTTAACCTAACTATAAAAAAAGACTACAAAAAAGGCCCTAAAAATTTTTTACCATTTTATAATAAAAATAGGTCAAATTCTTAGAAAACTGTAACAATTATTAGCATCATCTACAAAATAATTACTGAAAAACTATACTATTGTAGGTCGCGATGATGAAATCGGGATGATACAAAAAGATTGAAGTTTATTTTAACATGTAACCTCTTTTTATTAACAAACCAAACCTTAAATCATAATCAACCTTTAAAAAAACGCATCCAAAAAAATAAAATTTCACAAAAAAATAATCACATTTAAAAATCATTCACGTTATATAATAATCAAAATATTACTATGTGATACAGTATATGTGTGTAATTTTTATTTATTAAATTAAAAAAAAAACTAAATATATGCTAGCAAAAATAGCATATTATTATAAGACTCTTATTAAAACGCTCTTATGGTGTTTTACGCCTATCTATAGATTATCTCAAAACTAGCTAGTTAATCAGTGCGAGGTTAAAATGTTCTACACCCTAAAAACCTTTCCAAATTCTAACCCTAACCTAGTGATTGGATGTGCTATTATTACATATAAAATATTAAATGCTTTATACCATGGTAAACCCATACTATATTGCTGTAATGCTGTCATATTGTCATGTCGCCATAGTGTTTACTGGCATTTTATTTAAATTGATTAATTTATTAAACAACTTTAATAAAAACAAGTGCGCTAATCTTTATTATTGCCTAGATGACTTAGAAAATTTTGTTACTTGAGAGATGTTTCATTATAATGATGTCGACTCAAGTTTCATTAGGAACAAGTTGTTATTGAGAACTATTTAGTAGAATCACTATCTCAGCATTATTTGTAAAATCCAATATATTGAGACATTGCATATCTTATAAATTATTATTGGAATGGTTATTGGAATGAGGCCATCCGCTTGAACTTCCCAATGATTATTTCAAAACTATAAGACAGCACTCCAAGAACAATTATCTTGAAGTCACAGATGTGTTTATTCATCTGCTTTTGTAGTTCAAAATCCAAAGTTTATTTTTTGATGAATTAAGATATTCTTCGAATGCTAAATTCTTAGTGTATTAAAAAATTAGTAAATATAAAACCTTATAAAATATATAGTCTTACAAGTTCTCCATAAAGATTTTATCCGGTGGCTTGTTATGATTTGCCTGCAACACTTAAAGTGTAGTGGTGACCGGTTAACAGGTAGTTTTTCTGCCCAGGTAAGATTGTCGATCACTCGAGTGACCCACAGGTCAAACTAGTTACTAACCCTAGTATAAAAAATTTGTGTTAAAAAATTTTATATACAAAACTCAAAAAAAGACATAATATACAAAAACATATAATAAGTGTAAAACACCATAAGTGTATTTTACGTGTACTGTATACGTAATATATAATTGTTATTATAATATTAAACATTTGTTACAGTATTATCTGTTATGGAGTATATATGTCGTGCCTCAGATCAATTCTTGCGTCAGATTAAAACCGGCCTAAGTTAGATTAGGGTTAGGGTAAGAATCTGGGAAGGATTTGGGCTTAATTTAAGTCAATCAATATCGATCAGTTAATGCGGGCCAAAAAGTTGACATCTGACGCAAGCATTAATCTGAGGCACAACATATATATTTATATTTATAGATTTTAAGCGTTATAAAAATAAGTATATATGCATCTATTCATATCGAGAAATTGATTAGCTGGCTGCGCGACAGCCATTTGTGTATTGCACGTGTTGTACAATTTATAATCATTCACCGTAATTTGACGTATAGGTTTCGAGTTATGTACACAGCAACGTGAAATTCATGTGTGGTTTAACAATAATATATAATTCAGCAGACGAAAATTTCCACCAATTAAGTCGTGACTTTAGTCATACTTTCATTTTTGTACAAATTAAAAAAAAAAATTTATATTTTTATAGTCTAATATGGAATACGTAGCATCTAAAAGTAAAGAATTACTAAAATATATATCAATTGGCTAATCACCTAGATCTAAAAAGTATGCTATTCCTGAATTAAGCAATAAATTGCACTATAATCTATAAACTGCAATGTTTAATTAATCTTTCGCTAGAATGAGATAAAGTTCATGGACACATCTCTTGAGTATAGAAAACAACAATTAAACCAAATTTACGTATGAACACTTTTATCGATAAAATAAACATTTCTAAAAGTAGTATTCAAATGTCGGGCCATTCATGTGAATATATATTATAATTGGCGATTTACATTACTGCATTAATGCTCTGATCGAAAATCATACCTAGATTATAAAGGGAGATTGCTTAATTATTACACACAGTATCGGTAGCCTTTAAAGGTTATATGTAATTATATACTTTTTAATATATTACGATATGTGACAATTAATCAACCTCCGGAAAATTCATCACTAGGCCGACTAGGCTAAAATGACAGCTGATAACGATAATTAAATTAATTAACAATAGTATATACTATACTTTTTTAAATTTTATTTTAGACTATTGCACTTTGTGTTTAAACCAGATGAGAATATACGTGCATGCATCTTATATTTAATTACATTGTTCATTCTTAGGCATAGTTTCAATTAGCCCATGCAAAATTAATTAATTGGTTTTCGTAACCCGGCCGGGTCTATTTTTAATGTTATGAAAATCAAGTATGGCCTTATGCCAATCTCATCTTTTTTTTTTTTTAATATTTGTGTATCTACAGTA
This sequence comes from Dentiscutata erythropus, assembly GCA_910591965.1. NCBI lineage: Eukaryota > Fungi > Glomeromycota > Glomeromycetes > Diversisporales > Gigasporaceae > Dentiscutata > Dentiscutata erythropus. The sequence continues at coordinate 14,825 of CAJVPY010000377.1, read as the reverse complement.
CAGCAGTATTACAGCATAGTACATACATATATATATATATTGTTAATATTAAAGGATTTGTGTAAAAACTATTTTAAGTTCAGAAGTCCGAAAGAACAACACGGATCAGTCCGACAAAGCGGCTATTTTCAGAGCGTAATGATCAAAATTTCGTAATTGCGGACATACAAAAATTCTGCTCTATGTCCTTCGGACAATTATTATTTCAAAGTCAGCCGACAATATTTTTTTCAAAGTTAACAGAGCACAAAGAAAAGCGATTTTTTAACTTATTACAAAATCATAAGGGGATGTCCATAATTTACGTTAAACCAGCATTGTTATAAGGATCTTAAAGATAATACAAAAATAATACTACGTGGAATTATCTTCAAGGTCTCTATTTTTATACAATACTAACGTTGAAGAAACCTAATTATAATTAACGTATAGCTCAGTTCATATATAGAAAACAGTAGCAATATTTAGAACATAACCAGTAATTGTTTCAGGGTGTGATATTCATATTCATATGAGCTGATTATATGAAACGCTTTTTATATTCTAAATTTCTCGCAAATCAATAGTTAAGTCACATGTACAAACCGGTAAAATGCAATATGTAAGAATAACAAATATTTGTGTGTTTCATGCGGAGTTTCAAATAATGAAATGTAATAAACGTAAATATTAGATTAGGATAAATTAAGTCATCAGAACTACGGCCCATTAAAGTACAAGATTGCATATAAGTGTTATACAAAATGAATGAATTTAGAAATTTTGCCATATTGTCCGACAAACATCCAAAATAATTAGATTGCAAAAACAGGCAAGCAGTTCGGTTTAAATTTATAAGATTCTTCAGTTATTGCACTTTTTGTATTATATGATAATAATCAACCCAATTGTCTTATAAAAAAAACAAATCATCGTGCGTTCCCAATAAATCATTCCGGAGTTTACGTATATAATACGGTATTTTACTACCGGTCAATATTTGTCCAATCAGATCTCATCCTAGGATCTTTACTAATTTTAGTAAAGTTGCCAATTTTTATTTTTAAACAAAAATAAAGTCCATTATTATTTTTGGTCCGTTGATATTTTCCATATTCGATAAGCATCAGCATATATAACTAGCCACTTAACTGCCAGAGATGTCCATAAAATGAATGTGTTCCTGAAATTTCTAATATGTCTTTTTGTAAGATCTTGTTTTTTTACACCACCTATTTTGAACTTATTTAGATTCTGGACTTTGGTCGAGATTTAATTAGTTCTGAACTCAAATTCGTTTTGAGATTGGGATCAAATATTGAAAATATACATATTAAGACTTTTCTTTGCGTGATATACTCTCTTCGTACATAATAATGACATTATATTCCGCAATTGTGATCATATTTTTAATAATAAATTTTATAAGCTTAATGTTATTAACTAGTTTAATTGTATTCTTATATAAATCACCTTATTATTTTACTAAAGCTACGTTAATGCAGTTATTAATAGCTACATGGGGGATTAATGTTGGTTCTATTCCTGCAATTTTAATCTATGGAAACGACCTAGAAACACTTGGTTTCAGTTCGCTAATTTGTATCATTCAACAAAAATTTTTCTTCTTCTTCTTCTATCCACTACATCTATTTTATGTAGCATTAATAGTTTGCCTTTATAAAGGTGCCGTTAGTAAATATATTTTTATTGAAAAAGATTGGTTTTGGTATTATTCATGTACTATATGGTGTTTCTCGGCATGTTTAAGCGTTTTTTCTTTTGCTGTGGATATTGAAGAACCGGATTATGGTACAACGGCCTCGCCTCTTGTTTGTAGACCTGTTGAATCTAAATTACATATTTTCACCTACTTGATTGTGTCTGCTCCATTATTATTACTATCTTTTGTGTATACCAGTAAGTGCTCTCTATTTCAAATGATTTTTTATATATGTCTCTAATATTAATAATGTTAACTTACATTATTTAGTTGGTACAATTGGATTGCTTTGGAAACGATGGAAATCTTTTCGCAAGAAAGAGAATAGATTTACTGTAATAGGATTAGGTTATGGAATAAGGCTTTCGCTTTGTGGTGTATGTTTCACCGTGTTTCTCCTTTGCACGTGTGTTCCAAGGCTAATTTCTTATTTTAAACAACAAAACGATCCAAATTTTGACACCACCATTTATTTTATAATCTACGATTATGCTTTTGCTATCATGTAAGTATTATTAAAGTCATTGTGTATATATTTATTCGAATTAATATCTAAATTTTTTTTTTTTTTTATCAATTTGGTAAATTAGTGGAATATTTTTTTTCTTTTTGTTTGGCAGTCAAAAGACTGCAGTAATGTTCTTTAAAAGGTGTTATTACGCACCACCTGAGAACCTAACTTTTAAAACATCCTCATACTTACGTGATGACAGTTTTTCACGTGCAAGGCCACCAACTATAACGAGTATAACAGAACTACCATCTTCAGATTTACCAACTTCGGATTTACCAACTTCAGGTTTACAAGTGCCTCCTAAATTAACATCAATAACTGAAGAAAGTGAAAATGTAGAACCTTTTGAAGAAGAAGAAGAAGAAGAAGAAGGAGGTGCTGGTAGTATTCGTGTTACCGTTGATATCAGAACAGAGGTGTTTGAGGAAGATACTCAACAAAATTATGAAATAGTATAAATGTTAAAATTTAATGACTTTGAACAATTATTATTATTTAAAATATTTTCATAGATTTAAATATTTTACATTAATTATCTAGTATATTATTATATTTAGAAAAAACATGTATTGTATATACTCTCAATCATATTATTGTAGATATAAATTAACACATCAAATAAACTGTTTATCTCTTTAAAGATACATTTTTTACAAAGAAATAAACAGAATGTATGATCACGTATTACGTAACGATCAAACCACTATATGCTTTTTTTTTTCGTTGATCAGTATCTACAGTCTTTTTCCTGGGAAGATATTACTAAGTTTAGAATTAAATAATACGTTTTGACAGCCCGCCAAAATAAAATGTATTAACGATATCAGTTAAAGACATGCACTTAATTGATTGTAAACACGAATCCTATATTAATTTAATTCATACAAATCTCGATTTGATGATTTCTTGCTCATTGTTAGTCATATTTGTCTAGGCAATACAAAGATCGTTAAAACTGTTAATGGTATTAGCAATCAAAATTCTAGCCATATAGGGAATAATGCGATATGCCGCAAGATAATGATTACCATTAACAATAAACAATATTATCAATTAAACATTATAATGTTCGGTGCCATCAACGCCGGTGGAATTATAACGCCCGTTACGAACGTTTTCAAGAGAGACACATTTTTTTAGTATAATTTTTTCTTGTACCCACGATGATATAAAAAATATCTATTGTTGTAGAGTTATATTAAAGAATATTCAAGAATTTATTTAATAACAAATTTTATTGGGCAAAAATTTTGATTTATTAGCCATTTAACGACAAGAACTGAAAAATTATTCATCAAAAATTTTGTTATTATTCGGAAAAGGATTTGTTAGTTGCATTCGGCCGTTATCGCGGCCGAATTCATCTAATAGTTATTGGTCACTTACGCACCTAGTAACGGTATTATCCGGCATCTGCACATAAAACTCTTATATTATTGCCAAGTAACTCTATATTTACAGTATACAGTAAACCGGATTATTCATATCTTTGTTATATACTATCGTAACTTTTCTGCGCCTCATATTTCCCTTATGATCATCATTCTTATTTTAATCCCTGCCTCCTAAACTTACTTTGCCACCCCTGCACCATCACAACTGATCTTCCTCCTTTTGATCCCCATAAAACCGCTCCCCCATGATTATCATTTATCCCTTCCTAATTAATACCCTCTATACATATCTGTTATATCCATCATACTGCGATACGCGTACCCCTGTACCCCTGTACTCCTGTTAACACCAGGCAGTCGATTAATATCAAGATCCTGTTAGTCCGATGGGAGTGTTATTGAAGAAGTGATAGTGGACTGTTTCAGGCAGAAGTCTTAATTTAGACAAAGATGTGAGTGGAAGGGAAGGTCTTGAATAGAATGTGGATGGAAGTTGACCCGATGAATGTATCTGGGGAATTCTAGTTAGCTAACATATATAAAAGACCTCTGTATTCTCCTTACTTGTAACTTCAGGTTCTATCTGAGTGATTCCTCCCTTAAATAAGAAATCTGAATGATTCGTGTCTTTTGAATTCCGTTGCTTGATTTATATTGTATTATTTTGTTGGATTATGTGTATACTTGCTGAGTGCATGTATCTGTTATGATTATTTACCTATTATACAAATACATCTTTGTATTTACTACCCTGCTGTTCTGATGTCATGGTCCTCCTCTCCTAATTTGGTAGTAACACCGGTATTTAAGGCTATCATGAAAAACGAAAAATTTGTAGATGGATTCGGAATCTACTTAAGTGGATTTCGAATCTAGAAACAACTTAAGTCGATTTAGATCTTAAAAAGATCATTTAATAGTCAAATGTTAGTACACAATGACTCTTGGTACGAATTGTTTGGACAATTATCTAAAATCCACTACTGTATATTATGAGTTTATTAGTAAATCCCTTATATCAAGCAGAATTTATTATTGTGTGACCTGAACTTTGATCCATTATATATATGGGCTAATTTCAACTATTTGGCCCTGAATAGAGTCACTAAATTTAGTTTAACCACTTGTCTATTTATTTAAATTTTTTTTTTTTTGATTGGTCTGACGAATTCTTAGGGTGATTGCTTTGATGTAATGAGGGTCTATTCTGTAAGAAAGATTTAATGAATATACATAAACCCCAATTAGATTATCTTAAAACTCATTAGATTATTGGCCTGGGCCTACTAAGACATGTTTTTGACTTTGTTATTGTTATGCGGAAATGATCAAAATAACCTTCCGCTTCAGTCCTTCAGGCAATTGTCAAATAACCTGTCTCACTACGTGTATCAAAAATTTTTGAGGTTCTCTCTTTTGCATTACTATACATATTAGCCTATATGATTAAGATTTTACTTAGTCTCTGTTTACTGTGTAATCATAAATCATACGTATTTAAAACAATTGTAGTGTATTTCGCGAAAGTTTCCAAATTTAAATTTAAACCAAGACAAGCTTTTAATTTAATGAAGTTGCTTGCTAGGCAAATAATTACGATTTTATTATTGTGATCTTACTAATACAAAGTCGGAACTCTAAAAGATAGATAATGGATTTAAAATTCTTTTTAATTACAGGAGTTGAAATGAATCCAAATATTCAATTTATCGTTGCAAAAAATGAAATGAATCAGAATTAATAAGTGCTATATGCTCTTTTAATTATGCAGTCTGTTTCTACTCGAGTCAACTCGTAGCATAAAAAACTTAGTCTTAACTCGAATTAACTCGAGTCAAGACTATGTTTTTTTTAAGCTACGAGCTGATTCGAATCCAATCACTAGTTTCTATTATAACAGGCACAGAAAGTAATTGTAAGGATAAATACAAAAAATAATTCTTGTAAATGTAGACGTTCTAATTTGGTGTTTTGGTGGGTGTCATTCGCATAGTATTAAATGCAAAATAGAGAATATATATAATGATAATACAATGTTTTTAGCTACAAATTACATATTTCTTTATATCTTTAAAATTCTATTCCACTTAAGTTGATTCGGAATCCATTGAATTCCGAATTACCTACAACATATTGATTGTTCTACTTCCATTCTAGCTTATTACAATTTCTTTCATGCTGAAATTTATTAATTACTATGTTTTTTGATAAATTATGTAAACTTAAAACTACTGTATATTATAAATAGTTCTAATGTTTTATTCATCAATCTCTTCGTTCGCTAGTTAGAGAAACTTTTTAATCTATAATAAAAACTCTTGAATTTTTTTTTAAAAAAAAGTTTTACCGTTCTGAATATTATCACATGATATATTTATGATATACTTAACGGATTCAACAACCATTTTATAAAAAAGCCACGTTTCTTCTGATCGCAGGAATTTACATTTGCCACAACCATAGAAAGCCGCATAAATTATGTCCTGGTTAGGGATGTAATCGGCTTGATTAACTTGGATTGGCTCATGAATTTATAACTAAAGCTCAAACCATCGTTTTAGAGCTATAATCTAAGCTATAGTATATCGATATGGTAAATTAAGATATAGTTAAGAAGCCACGGCTAGTTAAGCCGTGTCTTTAGCTAGCTTAAATTATAGCTTAAGTTACAATCCTACTTTAATTTTAATTATATTAACTATTAGAATTACTTGTGTAATATATATCTGGGAAAACGGTATCCGTTGGGTTCCGGAACGCCGCACAATGTTATTGCCGTATGACTAATATCAAATTACAATTTGCCGGTGTGGTTTCTTTTTTACAACTTGGGAAAAGGCGTTATACTAACATATAAAACCATCTGTTTCCAATTGTACCATCGTTGGGTATGATATTGAAGAAACCAATACGTACTACTTTGCTTACAGAAAACGATATGTTAGCATATGAGTGCCGCCAAGGGAAAACCCCTAATCGGGCTTTCAATTATATTTTGTACCGGACAAAATCTATTTAACTTCTTAGAGAATATGTCCGGTACAAAATATAATTGAAAGCCCGATTAGGGGTTTTCCCTTGGCGGCACTCATATGGTATGTGCGAAAAAGTTAAATTTAAACAACGATACGTCATATATTACTATGTGACACGGGTAGAAAATGTTATTGCGTATGTAACGGTAATTATTAATAATACTAATATTCGGCTAGAAATTTTCTTAATGATTGACAGTGAATACTTCCCATTTTATTCTGATAAATTTGTCAATTAACATATGATTAGGTATGATTTCAAGCTTAAAACCATTAATAGTATTGGAATGGGGGTATTATTGTCCCTAATGATTGATTGAACGATATCGGCAATTTGAACTTTTTTATGTCCATCTTATCCTACTCCTGGAACCCACCTTCTTGCCACCTAGACTTATGTTCTTCCGCTCTGCTCCGGAAAATTATAATAAAAATAACAAATGGTAAATTAAAGTCTGAGGTTCATTTTCCCTTGGTAGCATTTATTCTTCATATCTTCTCAGGAATAGGTTATTTTAGTACGTGTGTATATTGTCGTTTGATTATTTTTACTCATAACAATAACAGATAATGTATATATATTATGATCAAAACTAGCCGTGAAAAATGGCTTTGAACTGTAACTTAGCCAATGGCTTCAGAACAATCCTTATTCTGATTTAAGCCGTAATTAAAGTTATGTATATGTTATAGTTCAAGCTGTTAGTTTAGCTTAGCTTTGTTAGGATTAGCCTAAATCTACGGCTAAAGTTGGCTTTTTGTAAAGCTAATAACATCCCTAATGCTGGCCACCGTATAAGCGCAAATAACGCTCGTGGGCGTTATTTTGAAAATCTGGTCCTCCTGTATGTCTCGAATTAGCGCTCATGGGCGTCCCGAATTAACATAATTAATTGTTGCGATAAATGATTACAGTCGACATTCCATATGCGCACTTCACATACACTTTCCCTATAATGATAAGTGCACATAATTTGATCGATCCAATACTATATAATTATTTAATATTATATCCATAAATGAATATTATATAAATGCACTTTTATCCAACAACGTACATTTATGGAAGATTGACCATATTGGATTTAGAAAATCTACTCTTATTTCGAAATAACGCCAGGTCAATTAATTAGCGCGGGGTGGGCGTTATTCCGATAATCGCTAATCCAAAAAATATGTAAACAGATGCATATCATTACATCGTGGAAAGTTCACGATATTTCACAAATTTAATGATTACTAATAACTTTTTTAATTATGACAATATTCGTCTAGCGTAGTACTAATTTTTTTGTAAACTTCATTAATCCTATCTAATGTGGATTATTTTTCGGTTTAGATTGACGGGAAATAAGGATATATATTTAAACAAGTTGTGGATAATTGCGCGAAATACTTCTTAACTAGCAAAAACAAACACAAAAAATGCCTTCTAATAATGGTATCATATTTAAAGCAATTCCCGATGGTTATCCGGTGATAGGTGAACATATTGAACTTGTCACTAGAGAAATTGATATTGAAAATTTTCCACTCGCCGACGGTGATATTCTTGTAAAAAATCAATATTTATCGTTAGACCCATATATGCGTGGCAGGATGAGAAATCCTCAAATAAAATCTTACGTGAAATCATACGAGATTGGTAAAGCTCTAGAAGGACATGGTATTGGCACTATTGTTAAATCTAAAAATAAGAAATATCAAGTCGGAGACTATTATTCTGGATATATTGGTAATATGATTCTATTATTATTATTATTATTATAGTTATTATATTATTTCAATAAAATTAATTATGGAAATTGTTAATTAGGTTGGGAAGAGTATACACATATCCCCGCAAATGCTGTGCTAGAAGTTAAAGGTCTGGAAAAGACTTTTCGAAATCTGAAGTTCCTAAAAGCTATTTTATTGGATTACTTGGTATGCCCGGATTTACTGCTTATATTGGTCTTAATAAAATTGGAAAACCGAAGGAAGGCGAAACTATTTTTATTTCAGTAAGTTCAATTAAAAACTATTAATTTTTTTTATAAAGGTTTAATTGATCTTGGATGTTTAAAAATTGTTTTTTATATTAATAATTGAGGCTGCATCAGGAGCAGTTGGACAGGTAGTAGGACAAATTGCAAAGATTAAAGGATTACGAGTGATTGGTTCTGCTGGTAGTGATTCCAAAATTAAATATCTTGATGAATTAAATTTTGATGGTGCATTTAATTATAAAACCCGTAATATTGACGAGGTAACTATTAATTTGTTAAGAACTTGTTCATAGTGTGTATTTATAGCATTCTTTAATATCAATATATAATTTTATCATTAGGAATTGACAAAGTTATGTCCAAATGGGATTGATATTTATTTTGATAATGTTGGGTAAGTCTATCTTTCCATATTAAATTATCGACAATTTCTGTATCACGTGACAAACATCACGTGAATTTGTCTGGCATCATGAATCTGTAACTAACATTTCTAAAATTAGTGGCGAAACTCTTGATATTGTTCTCAGTCATCTAAACGACAATGCTCGCGTAGTAGCATGCGGAATGATCTCTCGATATAATGACAATAATCCTCATGTATTTAAAAACTTAATGTATATTGTTACAAAACGCATTTTAATTCAAGGTTTTATCGTACTTGATCATTATCAAGAAGTGGATTCTTTTCAAAAAGAAATGCGTGAATGGTTAAAACAAGATAAAATAAAGTATAAAGAAGATATAGTTGAAGGAATTCAAAATGCTCCTGAGGCATTTTTAAATTTATTAACCGGTAAAAATTTTGGAAAGGTTATTGTTAAGATTTGTTAAAATGTATAGATGCATTATTGTTATTTGTTTATTATTATTTTTATTTCTATATTTTTTGTAAAAAAAAAAAACCTCTTATAATATGTTAAAATTTATATTATTAAACATTGAAATGAAAAGATTTAAACTCATTTTGAGTCAATTGTTAAATGTTAGTTGAAGTAAAATAAAAATCTCAAAAGTAACTAATTATATAAAGAATTATTAATAAGATTTTTATATATCTGTAATATAAGTTTAAGCCTATTAAAAGATTAAATATTCTGCTTATAGAATACTTTATTTTTAATTCTGATTTTGGCTATACTTATAGTAAAAATAACAATTTTTTGTTTTTTAATATTAAAAATAAGAACTTGCTTTTTATCCTTATTAAATTTAATAAAACTTTTTATATAGTTAAAAAAAAAACTTGTTTTTTAAATTTAAAACCAATAACAAGAACTTAAACATATATTTAAATAAATCTAAATATATTGTTATATTAGTATATATATGTTGTGTCTTAGGTCACTACACACATCAGGTAACAGCTGACATATCTCAGATTCTGATCATTAAGTAACATGCCTCAGATGTTGAATTGATAACTAACAGTCATCTAACTAAATTTTTTTTTAAATTTCGATTTGTATTAAGAATTATTATTGTATCTTATTATTTTACAATAGATTATAACTCAAACAGAAATGATGATTTTCTGTGATAATTAATTACTACAATAATTTGCAATAATAAATATTTTATATTTATACAAAATTATCACAGAAATTAATCACTGCAGAAAATTATTGCCCAAGTAATTGAAATTATCAAATAAAACATATCATTTATAATACAAAACAGTTATGATTTAAAATATTGTTATTAAGATTTATCTTTGTAATATTGGAAATAAATAACTATAAAGATAGTTACTAAAATATTAAAATAAATTCTGTCTTTATAGACTTTAGAATACCAACTGTTAGAATCTTAATTTGTAATTATTTTGCTTTTATAGTTGGCAGAAAAAATTCAAAGCATTCACCAAATAAAGTTATTACATGGAATAATTTGAGAAGTAAGAAAAAAAAAGAGCCAGAATTTCAAAGTAAATATGTAAAATTGAGAGATTAGTAAAAAAATCAAAATTACACTGTTTAATTCACAATTAACTGATAACTTTCTTTATTTTTTTTAAGATTGTTATTGTTTTTTTAATAAAGTATTTGTTTATATATTTAGTATACAGTAAATTATAAAAGCTCTGCATGTTTAAAATATATATATATATATTTAATATTTAAGATGGGACCTTGCTCTTATCTTTATTAAACTTAATGAAAACTTTTTACATAATTGAAAAAGGTTTTAAATTTTAAGCCTAGTGCTAAAAATAAGAACTCAAACATCTAGAGAACCTAATAGGGTAACCTAAATATTTATCTGCGGCCTAAATCTATTAGAGTAGCCAAAGCTTACCTAGAGTTGGAATAAATTAAAAATATATAAAAGGTGTATATGGTATTTAATCTAGTTAGTGTACCAAGATGATATTTTTAATGAAGATGTTTGAAGAGTAATATTAGATGTGTCAGAAGTAGAAAGTGTAGTGCCAGTGTAGAAGATAACTGAGGTTGTATTGGCTGGGATTGGGGTCTTGAACTACAATAAGGAATTCAGATATTTGAATACAATTGTTTGTTGACATGAAAAAGAAATTGTATAGAGATTGAGTTGGCTGCTTGGCTAAATATAGTGAATTCATGTATTGTATATATAATATCAAGTAGAATAAAACCAGAAAGTGTAGATAAAATAGAAGGTTTGTCAGGAAGATTGTATATTAAAAGACTATCAAGATTAATAATTCAGTTGTGTAACAAGTTAATTTGTGATAAGGATATTTGAAGTTTGTTAGCAGTTATAGTTTGTTATAAAGAATTTTTAATGAGTGTGTGAAAAGTATTAGGTAAGAGGCATATAGCCTAGTGTAATGTAATGCTAGTTTGATGATAGATATAACAAGTATTAGAGTAAAGTGAGTTTCTTTTATGCAATATATAAGATGTAGAGAGTTCGTCAGTAAGAAGTTTAACTCTAAATATTTTAAGAGTAGAGAACTGAAAACTATAAGCAAAGTTAGAAACTTTTTGGGTATTATTAAGATAAAGCCAAGTTGCATCTTAGTTTATATGTGGGAAATTTGTATTTATAGTTGAAAATGATTTTGAAATAACCAGAGAGCAAAGATATTTGTATAGTATATAGTTCGAATACTGCAACAGATAGGGAGTTCAAGAGGGTAGTCTTCTAGATATGGGGTATACAAAGGATTATAAATATTATAGGAGTTGAATATAAAAAATATTATGTTAAGATAATTGTAAGCTAATTCATCAGCTTTGTTATTAAATATATTATTCTGATATGCTTTAACTTTATGAAAAGTGATTTTTTAGTTGTAAAATTTAGTAAAATTGAGGAGTGTATTTCATATAGACCAATAAGGTGTATTAGAGAAGCTAGAGCTAGTTGGTTGTTGGATTAAGTTTTTATATTTAGATATAACAAATTGTAAATCTGTAAAGATTTAGATATTGCAGTTTCCGGGAGCAGTGCATATAGCAGACAAGATTGCAAGCAGTTTAGCTTTAAAAGAGTATAGCTATAGTAAGATTTGTACATAGAATATGTGAAGAATATTGTCATTATCAACCTGTAGCCAACTGATCATCATAGAGTATTGAAGGTTTCCAAAGTTAATAATGGATCTATCAGTATAAAATATAAGATCAGTAGAGTAGTAATTGTAATTAGCAAGCTATTGAAGAGTATTAGAAGCAAGATTACAGTAGTTAAAAATATAGAAGAGATTTGTGAGGCTTGTAGAATAAGGTTTGGAGGTTCAGAAACTGAAATAATATTTTGAGTTTAATTGAGTGTATTAAATCAAGAGAGTTTGTATTGAAATTAATTGATTTGTTTAGAATAAAATCTGCCAAGAAATTTAACTGCATGGCTAGTAGAAATAAGAATAGTACATTTATTATTAATAATATTAGAGTTGAGGGGGTAGTTAAGACATGGTTTTGAAGTTATATTGGAAGTAGGATATAATAGTGAAGAAGTAGTTATAAGATTGCATTGCCAGTGAGTAACTAGTATGTGTCCAGAATTTGTAGATTGGTAATGGGCTTTGTCAACAACAATTTGATCATTGAGTATTGTTATAAGCCAAGATTTAGAATATTTTAGAAAGTGACTAGTATTATAGCTATAATAATTTGTAGCAAATAATTGTAATTGAGAGAAAATAGAACAGTTGTAAGAGAAGTTTATAATAGAATTTTCAAGAAATTTGAACCATTGTAGAGTTTTCCCTTTAGGAATTTTGTTAAACCTTGGGGAAATATATTTCTAATCAAGAAGACAAGAATTATCAGAAGTAGTAAGTTGGTCAAGAAAGAGTATGTGATAGTGACAAAGTTGTTTTTTGAAAATAGCATAATTAAAATAGGATAACAAAATAGATTCAAGAGTAACTGATCTCTCTTGAATTGTAGAAGGCATGGTTGTGCTTGGATTGAGATTAACTGTTCAATTTAGATTTTGAAAAGTTGTATTATTTTAAAATTAGTGGTAAGCCTATTGGGGCTATCAATAAGAGAGTTGGGATGAAATAGAAAACCAAAGATTATATTAAAGTTGTTGAACTTGAATTTAAGTAGTTGTACCAAAAAGAGATTTATTGTTGAGATGTTTAATAAAATTTGGAATGTGGTGTTGCAGTTGAATATTCCAGATATTTTTAATATTATATATATATGAATAAAGTAAGACACTAGTAGGAATAGTAAAACAGAGTTTAACTTTGTGTTTGACAAGGTTAATATGTTGTCTGAAAATTTTGTTACAAATAGATTGGCTAAGTGTAGTATTATAAATTCTATATTCTAAGGTAGAAATAATAACAGTATTAATAATATATCTAGCTTGAGTATTTGTTATTTGTTTGGTGCTAGCAATTTTAATAAGTTGAGAAGATTCTAAGAAGATGAGTTGGATTTGTTTGATATGTTTATTGTTCAAGATAAACCAACAACCAAGAAATTTGAAAGGTTAATTAGCTGGCCAGAAAGGAAGTGTTTCGTTATTAAAAGAGATTGGGTAATAGGTGTTGAGCTTAGCATTAGATAATAGTATAGATTTAGTTAGGTTAACTTTAATATTAGTTATATTATAAAAAGATTTAGCAGCTGAGAGAATGTTACAAAGTGTCATCTATATAAGCTAGCACAAAACTATTAGCTTCAAGTTTGTTAGTAGAGAAATTTTTTAGATTAATGGACCATGAGATAGAGATTGAATAGCCAAAAAATATTAAATATATATAGGTAATAAGGGAGTTATAGTAAATTCACCAGAGCAAGGGTGTAATAGTCTCTTCTTGGTCAATACCATTTTGAACTTGGTAGGGGGATGTTAAACCAAAATTAGTTATAATCTCATTTTGGTGGTTGGTGAGTAGGTTAGATAGGATATTAATAATAGGTTGAGGAAGAGAGAGATGGTGAAAAGCATGTTTAAGTAGATCAAGATTAACAAAGTCATAAACTTTGCTCATATTTTGAGATAAAAGCCAGTTCTCTTTGTAATGTTTTTGTATAAAAGGGGTTTGATTACTAAGAGATACTTTTCTCTTTTTACTTTTATGAAGCAAGGATACTGAAGTTTATGAATATTATGGGGACAAGAAAATGCGAAAAGACAGTTTTTAGTACAAACAATTTTATGTTCAAAGAGAAGTATTTTTTTTAAAGAACAACTTCTACCAATATCCTTTCAAAGTTAAAAACTCATCTCTCTTTGGTTTATTAAGCCAAAAAGATAAATCTTAAATACTTTTTGACCTTTACTGCATACATGAATGTTGTGTTTTACTAATTTATATATAGTACAAATTCGAACCTGGCTTGGTTGGTACAAATTTGAACCAAGGTATGAATTTCTATTTTTGGTAGTGGTAGTGCTATTTTCTTCTTAACTTTGTAATAAAAATAATACTAACAACATAATAATTATAACAATAAAAATAGAAATAAAATAAAAAAAATTATGAATCGTGGACGTCCGGGCCCTTCACAACGTATGTTAACTTTATGTCGATTAGCCAATCCGCATTTTACCATCCAAAAGTTGAAATTATTAGATCTAGCAAAAGTTGCGCAATAATAAGTTATTCGCGCCTTTTCTTTACTAAAACAAAAGGCATATAATATCGAAAAAAAATTAAATGTTTTTAATAATATTTTATTATTACAGTATTGATAAATTTTATAAATTTTAACTCCGCCAAATTACCCTCTTCTACCT
>CAJVPY010000376.1:0-28005 GCA_910591965.1 Dentiscutata erythropus | reverse complement strand
TTGGCTATTAGAACCAAAAAAAAACATAAAATGCTAATTTCGCGCATCTATAAATTGGATAATTTTCGGGTCGGGTCAGGTCGGGTTCGGGTCGGGTTGACGTTCAACCCGAACCTGACCTGAACTTGACCCGATTCGGAGCACTAATTCCAATACTAATTCTCTAATTCATCAACTCTTCTATTTTGGAAGTATTACTAGTTTGGTCACGTGCTACGTGATCACGTTTATGTCGGGTTGTCGATCGGTAGTTTAATATTCGGCTTAGATCGATGATAATTAATTCTACGTCACGGGTAGAATTATCGACGGAGATCGGATTTTCAATCAATTAATATGTCACGGGTTTAGTACATCACGAGAATTCGGATGATCAAATTAATTAATACGTATGTAACAATGAGGTCACGGGCTAGTACTTATATTGTTAGCTGATTTTCGGTAACAATAGGTCTTTAACTAATTCGGGTATTTTCTTCTATATATGGGGTGGATAATGAGTATTATTCTTTTACTCTTTCTATCTACTGTTTATAATAATTCCAGGTTGTAACAAGTATCAGGGCTTATAGTGTATCAACTTGGGTTTAATTGAGGTATGGAACTTAGAAAATAACGATGTCAATGAGCAATTTCTTTTAGAGGTAAACACTTCTCTACTACAATGATATTTTGATAGTTTCAATAAATCAACTCCAATGAGTTCTTCACTTTCATGCTTTCCTCACAAAGCAGACTTTTCTCACTAAGCGGACTGAGTTTATTTTCAATTGCGAAAATTCACTTAAATACTTTTCTACATTACTGCGTCTTGGATGGTTTGACGCACTTTTATATGTTAAATGACATAAAAATGTACCATGGGCAGGGTACGGTACAGTAAAGTACCAAAGTTACGGTCAAGAAAACGTAATGTACTAGTACTATGGTACAAAATGAGCTAATAGTACAAAAGTGCCGTAATGGCTTAATTAAGAAGGACGCCTTGATTTTTGGATCAAGTTTGGATGACATAGGTCCTTCCATATAGGGAAGAGACCCGGGGTAAGAATAAAATAAAAATATATATAATAACATAATACGTAATAATGCAAATAACTAAAATGGGGACGAAATACTAAGAAAAGAAATAATATAGGTGAGATACGCCTCTCACACCATACAGCACTTTTTTTTTTATTAGGTTAAGATGAATGTTATTAAAGAATATTAGAAAAAAAAGATCATGTAAACACGTTCACGTTGTTTATATACACGTATATGCAATGCCCGTCTGACAACTTACTGATGATTAAAATTTTATTAAAAAGTTTATTATCATTAGATTCATTAGATGTAGTAGAGACTGAAATGATACCAGAAAAGGTTTCACTAGAGATGAATCCGGATATTATAGTACTGTAAGATCTAAAAAAAAAAAATTAGAGTTCCAGCCCACAAACATTGCCATTTTTTCAGTAAATAAGTATCCAGTTATTATTAATCCTTTGCTAGGACCAAATAATTTATTTATGAACAGAACTCGTAAAATTTTGTTGCATATAGTTTACTTTTAATGCTACTTTTACTATTGTTGAGCTGGAACTGAGGAATGAAGTGGAAGACCTTATAGCCTTACTCATAGGAGTTTTAATGATGTCCGTCTCCCACCCCTGTAATTGTAATAAATTCTCGGCAATCCCCTGTAGAACCTTTAGACGCTAAATTAAAGGAAAAAAATTCAGTGGGTCTCATAATCATGTGCATGGTCACGATTATAGATGCTGGTGAAATACGGTGAAATGTGGTAAATAATTTCACCACTATTGGTGAAATTGGTGGTGAATTGGTGAAATTGGTGAAATTAATTTCACCAGCATCTATAGTCACGATCATTGATCGTAATAATTAATCGGAATCGTAAGGGCAGATCGGAGGGAATTCAAAGAAATTAATCTGCGATACATGAAGAATGAGTAATCAGTGAGAGTATAAGAGAGTATAATGATGTAATAATGTAATCAATTTGTAGTCAAAATTTATTTTATATTAAAGAGAAAATAAAGAAAAGAAGCAAGTTCTTCTTTTCCGTTTTAGTAAAATAGTAAAATAGTAAAAAAGTGAATCCGTTGTGTTGAAACACTGGTGGCTATTGTATTTTGCGACAATCATTGAATAGAAAATGCGTGTTTATATAAAAACCAACTAATTAATAATAGTTCGATATATTAATATTTTTCTGCATCAATCGTAATTTATGATACAATGCAAAAACACAAAAGACTTATATGATCACAAACCGTAATAGATATTGGCGATAGGGAATTTGCTATAGGTCTTACATTTGTTGCTATATCAAGAGTTCGTGCTCTTACTGATCTTCATTTCACATTTCAGTAATACTTTTACATATCATAGATTACAAAAATTGGGGTAAAGTACACGTCTATAACAAAGATTAGCTGAAGAACAGGAATTACTTTCTTTATGACTTTCTGAATCTTACGTCTGTATTAATTAATATTAAAATATAGAATTCTTGCTTAAAAATTAACTCATACGTATTAATAAATTGGAATATATTATCTATAATGTTAGATAAGCTACAGTACTAAGTTCGCACTTTAAAACCTAAGACATAAGGTTCCAGCCCGATAAAACGTGCCGTTTTATTACTAGTATTTAAATCTTCTCTTTTTTATTACCGTCCGATAAATAGGTGTCATGGTAGAATCAAATCTCATAACGCTGGAGTCAGATTAAAATCACAAGGCATGAATGGCCATGTAATGTAGTAAGTATAAAGAATTGCAGAGCGGAGGAGTCAATCATTAATGTAAACTTTTGGGTAAATTGAATAATAAACCGTAATTTATGAGTATTATAAGTATATTAGAAATGTAATAGAGATAATTTTGTTAAGTAGATATAAATATAAAATTTTATTGATGTTTTTTAGTGTGACAAAGCAGGTGTAAAAACTCGAGTTTTAACGTGAGGTTAATGGTCGTTAAGGTTAGTTTAGAAAACTGTGAAAATGATTCTTCTGAAACAATACTCGTGTGATCTCAGTACATCAGAACTGAATCTATTATATCATTATATACCTTCAATCATTTTATGCCGGATAAAGGTCCTATTTTTCATTTTTAACCTCATATTATTTATCCAAAACAAATTACAATTAAGCTGTAAAGATATTGTAAGGTGTTCCAAAATTTCTTGGGTCTTATCCTAAAATCACAAAACTCTGAAGTCTGCAATGTAGTTTTGAAGAGATCTCGGAAAATAGCAAATTCTGCTTTGCGCCTGAATTTATGAAGTAACTGTAAAATTTGTGAATTATATTTTATCACCAAAGAGACTTTGAATAAATTTTAGAAAATTAATTGATAATATTCGTCAACGACTTAATCAATTTTAATATTAAAGACATTTAGACTATTACAATTTGAAAATCATAATTATCTAGCACAATATCGGCTAGCATAAGGACAACTAAAAAAATTGTCAATGATCGAATTGAATATTTTGGCCGATGTCGGTAACTCCTATTGGTTCTGACTCGGTAAGTTGTCGAGTCATTGGAAATTATAATTTTCCTGTACGTAAATATAATGAATTTTATGATATGACTTTCCTTTTTAGGTCGTCTAAAGCCATGTACGTACCCATGTGACTTTTATTGTGTAAATCGACCAACGAAATTTTGCTTACACGAGAAGTTAAAAGAAAATGCAAAAAATATGAAGAACGGCAGTCCAAACCTGTCTTGGAGCACTGACAAAAAATGTTGGGTAGACAATTTTCCTATAAGTCTACCATTTAAAGTCACGTGGATACATGGCTTTAGCCATCCCCTTTTTAGGTATGAGTATCTAACTAAATTAGTATCGTAATTGTTAAAGCCCATTGTATGAAATGCAAAATAGCATGTTACCAAGAGGCTAACACGATAGTCTGTAACTCTGATGTAATATAGTAGTAATATAGTAGATTCCAGAAAGTGTGCTCTTTCATATTAATCAAAATGTATAAAAATAAGGTAATAAGGAGGAGGAACCCCGTTTCGCTTTAAAAGTAGCATAGCCATAATGATTTCCCTTCATTATCATCAACATCATTAACTCTCTCTTTTAGAATCACTCATTAGAAACTTAGTACTGTTCAATCCATATAATTTCCAGCAGCTATACTGCGCAGTCATTATGCGTCGCTCTCTTAAACCGTTACACCTGAACAGCCGTAATTTGTGGCACCCAATAGGAAAATACAGTATATGATAAACCAGCATGCTATATGCATCAAATGCTCTTCTCTTTTTTTAATAACTTTGTGAAATTGGTCAGAATAGTTACATAACTTATGCAACATGATAGAAACGAAGCAAGGTATTGCAAAAAAATAAGAAAAAGAAAAGGCAAAAAAACAAAAAAAAACTGCCAATAGTTCAATTTGACAATGAACTCACTTTTTTGCGTTACAACAAAAAAAGGAATGATATGTACAATTTCGGCGTTTACAAAATCTAATCTATATTGACCGTACGGAAATAAATTCCATCTCCGGTACTGAGATAAAATAATTAAGATTTATTGTTTACTAAATTTTTTTTTGGAATAAACTTTTACATATTTCTATCACAAAAGACTTCCAAAAGTAAAGTCTCAGCAATCATGCAGAAATTGGTGTGCCTCAGGACTAATGTTTTGTACACTACAGTGGAAAATGGTATTAGCGCAATAGATAAGTAAAACAAAACAATAAAAATAATACTAATAATAATGAATTTCAAATTTTACAAATTGTATACTTTCGTAGCTTCATTTGTTAATTTTTTCTCCGCCTAATTCTTTTTTTACTTTGAACATTTCTATTCGAAATTAATTTGCTAAAATGGAAAATTTGACATTCTAACCATTAACAATGATAAAGAATCGTGTACCATAAACTTTTTTTAAAATATTTAACACAATGACAAGGATCTGATTTATTGAAGCGAAATGTGTAACAGAAGCTAGATATTATTATTTTGTTAATACAATAAATATTACCATAAAAGGTCTTATACAAGACCCGGTTCCACCAAAAAATTAAAGATGACCTTTACGGTCTTGAACGATAAAATTTATATTTTAAAGTCTAAATATTTTTTGAGAATTTAATTTGGTATATTATTTCATGTATTCTATTTTATTAGTTACTTATAATTGATACACAGACTGCAAATCATTCATGGGACCAGAAATCCTCGATTTTTATTGTTTTTTTTTTCACCGGACATTGCTTCATTTTTGCTCGTACGTAGAGTCCTCGCTTCACTTCAGAAAATTATAGGAAATTTGAACTTCTCGATTTCTTCAAAACATGTGCTGCATTAAATTAATCCATGCTTCGCTTCAAAGAATTCTAGAAATTTTTCGGAATCTTATGTGGCACTGTGGCGCACAATGAATAAGCATTTTCGGATATGTCAATGATTGACGTACTGTATTAATAGTGTGGCTGAACTAGCTGAACTATTGTATGATTATATAGTACGTACATATAGTACATATATATAGTTTCTTTAACCTTCGCAATGTTATTTTAAATTCCGAAAAAACTATTTAATACGCGATAAAAATTTTTTTTTTACTTCGGTAAAAAAATTATTCTCAGTTTTACACTAAACTTACTAAACTTTTTAATCCTTTCAAGAATAAACTTAATCTATTCAAGATGATAGCCCTACCAAACGAATGTCTTTTCGAAATATTTATCAACCTCAAAAATGAAGACTTGTTTTCATGCCTTCTCGTGAATCGTAAATGGTGTAGAATTGCAGTACCTATATTATGGAGAAAATTAAACACTTTTAAAAGTAGAGAACTCGTAAAAATATGTCTTTTATCATTAAATACAGAAGAAAGACAATTATTCCCGTTTAAAATAAAGCTTCCAAATGGTCCAAAACCATTATTCGAATACATAACATATGTTGAAACTATATATTTTGACACAGATAGTGGAATTATAGATTGGCTTCACCGTGAAGGGCACGAACATAATTATTTTCCTTCCGTTAAAGAAGAAAACCATTTTAGAAATATAGCTCATACTATTGGATCCTCTTTAATCTCAATGTTTCTACGAACAAGTTTTAAACTTAAAGATTTACGTGTTTGTGACATTAGTTATAATCAAATGATAAATTCAACGGAAAATCTTGGTAAGAATACCACTATAA
Source organism: Dentiscutata erythropus (assembly GCA_910591965.1). Taxonomy (NCBI): domain Eukaryota; kingdom Fungi; phylum Glomeromycota; class Glomeromycetes; order Diversisporales; family Gigasporaceae; genus Dentiscutata; species Dentiscutata erythropus. Next base: position 21,797 of record CAJVPY010000376.1, on the reverse strand, counting down.
ACTTTCTGGGGTTTGCAAATAACAAATTTGGGTCTGAAGGAGGAAAAGAATTAGCAAAGGCACTTTGTAAGAATACTACTTTGACCTATTTATATATTGGTAATAATCAACTTGGTCTTGAAGGTGGGATAGCTCTAGCAGAGGCACTTTGTAAAAACACTACTTTGACTCATTTAAATCTTTGGAATAACAAACTTGGTCCTGAAGGTGGAAAAGCATTAGCAAACGTTCTTTATAAGAACACCACTTTGACCTACTTGAATATTGGTACCAATCAACTTGGTTTAGAAGGAGGACTAGCGCTAGCTGATGCTCTTCATAAAAATACTACTCTGACTCATTTATCTCTTTATAATAATAATCTTGGCTCTGCAGCTGGAGAAATATTAGCAAAGGCACTTCATGAAAACACTACTCTAACCTACTTGAATGTTGGCAGTAATCAACTTGGCAATGCTGGAGGAAAAGCATTCGCTGATGTACTTCATAAAAATATTACTTTAACTCATCTGGATTTTCGTGATAATTTCAATTATAAGTTTCAGGATGAAGCGGGTCGTGCATTTGTAGAAGCTCTTTGTGAGAATACTACTCTAACCTATTTATGCCTTTATTATAACAATCTATGTGATACACTTTTAACCGTAGTTGAAGATTTGCTAAAAAATAATAGAACTCGTATAAACGAGTACTGCAAAGAGAAATCATATAAATCCCAATTCTCAAACATTTCATTTACAGAGTATGCGTTTACTACTCCCTCAAAAATATGATGCCATGATAAATTACAACATTATAAAATTTTTATAATACTTTAGACTAGTAATTTTCAATGTATAAAATTTTTTTATAATACCTTAGATTTTATTTAGATTAATAATTTTCAATGTCTACTCTATATATTATATTAATATAAATAAATTATAAAACTAGTTAACATTTCATACATTTACAATAAAGAAATTCGGTAAAAAGTTTTTTACTTGTAATATGCCTTTACGTTAACACGTAAAAAAGAACAGTTATTTCCTCAATTTTATTCTAACTCTAAATCTGGCTAACTGTCAATGAATAAGATCCACCACTACCAAAGATTTGTTTATATATTTGTCAAGAACGAAGTGATATCTAATTTATGAAGTGTATGGTTTACTATAGAATTTTTAATGATGCACGTGTGTACGCAAAATTTTATAACTGACTGGATAATGAATTAAATGCAGTAAAACCGCCTATATGCACTTAAAATTTACTTTACAATATACGTACGTACGTATCTGTTGTATTGATGTACTGACTGTAGAATTAATTTTTAAAAAGTCTGGCACTTTACTACAACGATTAAGATTTGAATTAGAAGAAATTGATGTTGATAAAATTTTTGAAGAAGCATTATTACTAGGACCACTTAAGTCTTTCTGTCCAAACATTATATACCTCAACATTAAGTATATTAATTTTTCTACACAACTCCTAGAGCTTATTGATAATTTACAAAGCCTTCAATTTCTTTCGCTACATTGCTATGTTGACGACATACCAGAAGAAGTACTGAAAATACGGATTATGCAGTTTTCAGAAATATTGCCATTATCATTGCAGTATCTTGAATTAGAACGTGTTTGGCTAGAACCATATCTAGATATTTTCCTTAATTATTACAATACACCTTTTAAAAAACTATTAATTAATCGCCTTGATAACGAGAAAGACACTAAGGCTCTTATCGAATTCTGTGTACGAAACAGAAACTTGAATTTTAACTATTGATAGATTTTAAAGTGCATTACGTTGTGGTTTGTAGCATGGTGGACTAATTTTACAGTTTAGCATAATTCGATATCTACAAAATTTGATTAGCACGATCATTTCTCTAACAAACTAATTTATTAACAATGAATCCTTGATAATACATTTTCTTGAAAGTTTTATTATATTGTAAATTTTTTTTTTATAAAGTCAGTCTGGTTGATTAAAATTAAAATCTGCATTACTATTATGAATTTGTTGCAAAATCGTTATTATAATTATTGGTACGCTCTAATTTACTAGATAGCGAAAGTTTTCATAAAACAGACCTTACAGTTTAATTGGATTATTTAAATACTGTATCTAAATTGTTTAAACAGCAAATAAAAAAAATCGGATTACGAAATGAAAGACGTGAAGATCCAGAAAACATGCATATAAATTAAATCTAGTCAATCACAAATACTGTATTTAAAATTATATTTCTGCGTTTGGGGATTTATAATATTTTCACACTCCATTTTTTTGATGACATACCCCTATTAATGTGATCGTTTTTACTTATTTAAAAAATTCGATCAAAGATATCTTAGCCCTATATAATGAAATTCGACGAACCATTTTTAATTTTAATAAAAGATAGCAGAATTCAAATAATAAAAAAAGTCATTGATTAAGTGGACGCAAAGTATCTTGATCAAAGTTTATCTGAATTTTGCCAAAATATCTACGATCAAAGCTTAAAAGCAATTCTTAACGCATCTTCTATTTGAAAAATTTTGTATAAATCAGTTTTATACTCATTTGTTATATCTAATAATTCCATATGCGAGTAATTAATTAGTGATAACATTTCATCATATTACACTTCTATATCGGTGACAATTGTCACAACTGATGCCAAAATGCTAAAATTTAAAAATGCACAAATTTTAGCATCAGCCAATTTCACCAAAATGTGTCAAGAAAATTTTTTAATTGATCGATCGAAAATGTGATAAAAAAAAATAGAACTATACCACGCTTACAGTATTCAAAGGCAGAGTGAATACAAGGTTGAGAGCAATAACGAAGAGTAAGCTAATTTCGGCATTTTGAAGGAGAGTTTTTAATTTAGAAATTAGGAGGAAGGAAAGATTAAGTAGGATTTTACTTTGAAATTAGGAGAAATATTAAGGAATTGTTTTCGAAATAAAAGGAAATATTAAATTTTGCCTTCGGTGAAGATTATTGATAATTTATATGTTCCTCGAAATGCGTAATTAACACATTATTAAAAATCCCGTATATATGCATCACATGCATACTAGGGATGGTAAAAAACGGTTAAACAGTTTTTAATACATTTTTTATTGTTTTAATTAAAATTTTTTTTTTAAAATATCGGCGGATGAATTTATTACACTCGCTACATGTAAAAAAAAAAAAAAAAAAAAAAAGAAAGAAAAACTTGCGAAAGAAAAAAGAATTTTGCTAATATACAATCTACATCATTGCTTCTTTTACACTTTTGGAAGTTTTTTGCACTTCATTAAATGCACCTTTAATCGACCAACCAACCCCTTTTCGCAATGAATACACTTTTGACGAAGTGTCATTTGACCATGCTTGTCACTTTCTGTAACTTTCGTAAAGTTTAACCGAATTTCTTTCAAGGAGCCTTCCACAAGACATAATTGTTGTTTTTTTTTAAAATAATAGTAATCGCAATAAATAATATTGATAATAAATCAAATTGCATAATTTTATAATAACGATGATTACGTCATGATAAATTAAACATTTTAAACACTTAAAAATCAAACAGTCGAGATTTTTAAGATCGTGTTTTAAAACATTTGCTATCCCTAATGCATACATAAATAGTACTTTAAAAATCATAATTATTTTTCACACCGAGTACAGTATGCAGTGACAAAACGGTTAGTAGCATATAATGTTGTGAGCTCTCCCAAAACACGAATACGTATAAGTTTCCTTTTCGCAAATGCAAACCAGTGTTATGCATGTAAATGCAATAAAAAATATATATACACGCACGTACGTACAGTTCATACGAGATTTATCTAACACTAACTCTTCTGATTACTAGTTGCTAACGATAAATAAAAATAATTTATTGTTCAAATATAAATAAAATTACATTTCTGAACATTAACCTTTCAGAAAATTACAATCATAACATATTATTGTCAAGTTACTTAACCATGAATCATTGTTTCAAAGCTGAAAGGTATATCAGATAAGGGGCTAAATCGTCATATGAATCACCATATACAGCAATTTTAACCTTTTTCTTAACATATTCTAGAGTAATTTTTTGTTCTTTATGATTTGATAATTCCGAAAAGTCATTTTCATTAGGAAAATTAGTACCTCTTTTCACAACCCAATAGTGAGAAGGGTGACTATCTATGTTATCCATATTAGCCAAATCTCTAAATAAATAAGACATATGCCAGTCCGTCCAACCATCTGCACTAACTCCAATAAATACTAAAGATCGTTTCTTTTCTAGAATTAGTGTTCTCATAAATTTATAAAATGAGCTAGTAGTTTTTTTATACTCTTCTTCAGATATAACAAAGGTTCCTTTATCATAGTAAAGACCATGAACATGAATAACAAAACGATTATGAAGGTTAGTATCTTTTGAAATATCATCAGGAATTAAAAAATCCAATTGATTTGAGTCAGCTAAATCATCCATGTAATCCAATGCATTTCGATATAATGCACTTTCCAAGAATGTATCATAATTAGAAGTTAAAAGTACATTATTTTCGCATATCGTATCCAATGCCTTGGCCAAAGGTGAATGTGGATTCGACTAATAAAAAGAAATTTTAAGCTACAAATTGATTGTAAAGTATATATATATTTATTTATATTATGCATATTTACCTTCAGTGGACTAAGTACAAGTTCAGTAAGACGTCTAAAAGTTGAATTCAAATTATCGTTATTTATAGAAATTACACCGGCTAATGTTAATTGAAAATCTTTAATAAACTCTGTGATATATTTGTTTTTCTCGTTACTGCCTGAAAAATAAAGAAAAAAGTTAATATAGTTTTCTAAATAGACAGTTCATGATAAATCTAAAAAATATCTACCAGAAAACTTATCAAATAATGTTTTTAATTCTGTATAATGATTTTTAAAATATATCAACTTTTTTTTCGCCTCTTCATCTTGATTATTGTTAATCTCCTCTTTTAATTCATCAATCCTTTGTTTGACTGACTTGGAACCTCGTTGCCATAAATTACCGGATGGGATATCTTGAAGGAGAAATTATGAATTTAAAATATAATCGCGAATAAATAAATATGATTTCAGGTAAATTACTTACAGCCTAAATTCTCATTCATTTCATTAATAAGTTGTGTAAGGACCTCTGTTGATTCTGTAATTGCTGACCCTTTTCCCCACGGAATCAATGCAACTTTTTTTAAAAGGTCAGGATAATCATCCTCCATGTTATTTTCTTTGTAAGAAGGTTGGAATCTTTATTTTTTTTTGAACCAAAAAGAAAAAAAAAATTTATTATAACTATTTCAGTTTTAATTATTATGTGGATATAATACTTACTTTGTTTTGGGCAATTCATTGTAAACTCGATCAATAGTAAACTTAATTCTTTGAATTTCGACATTAATTTCCGAAACTAGTCTTTTTTTATCGTCTGTAATTTGAGAAATTAATTCATTTTGTAAAAATTCTTTTCGGTCAAAAATAGCATCTTCAACAGCTTTATTTGCAATAGATAATTGGTCTTGATTTTCTTCTAATAGTTTACTAATTTTTTCATTAACGTCACTTCCGAATTCAAACAGGTCATTAATATCCTCTAAGGAAAGTTGCGATGACGTATATATTTTGAAAAATTCTGTGGCCGCCGCACGAACTATTTTATAACCATATTTTAATATTAATAAATATAAGAATAAAGTGCTTAAAATTGAACAGTAAAGTATAATAAAAACGTACGAAAACCAGCCCAACTACCAACAGTTGATATTACAGTATTGGCATTTACTTCAGACATAACTGGGTCAATGTGGATAATAGATGAAGATACTCCAGCTCCTGCAAAGATACAGCATGTTCCATTTTTCAAATCTGCTGCAAGTTCTTTTTCTTGTGGTTCTAACACTGGATTCAAAGGCATTTTTGTATAAGAAAAATTTATGAACGGCTTTTTATGCAGTATATAAAGATGTTCGTTTTAAAATTGGAATGCGATTCTAGCTAGTTAATGATTGAACAATCATTTTTAAAAATAGCTAATGGCAATGAAAAGCGTTACATAACACAACATACTTTGAACTTTGTGTAGGGAACGATCGGTTGTACGTGGTACTTAATACCGGGATAGGATATACTGTAACATGTACCTGGGTGGAGTATAGTTGATATGCGTACGTAACTGGATATAATTGATATGCGTACGTAACTGGGTGGAGTATAGTTGATATGCGTACGTAACTGGATGGAGTATAATTGATATGCGTACGTAACTGGATAAAGTATAATTGATATGCGTACGTAACTGGGTGGAGTATAGTTGATATGCATACGTAACTGGATGGAGTATAATTGATATGCGTACGTAACTGGATGGAGTATAATTGATATGCGTACGTGAGTATAATTGATATGCATACATAACTGGGTGGAGTATAATTAATATGAACGCCATTGTATAATTTATAATTTAGAAGTTTATATCAGTAACGATCGCGTTGAATGTCAATATGAAATGTGAGAGAGATGGTTTCAGTTCAACTTTTTTAATATTCGATCTGCTGATTTTTACAAAATCCTTATTGGGTGTAAGTAGAGATGGGAAAATGCGCATGCGCACGTTATATAAAATGCATGATATAATTTTTTTGATTTTATATTTCCCCTCCGGAAAATATCGGATATTTGCCAAAATTTTCCCGACCCTTCTCGTCTTTATGTTCATTCATTTTCTTTTCGGAATTTTTCAAAACTTTTGCATTCCTATTTCTTAATTTTGCCTGGCATTATACACCTTGGCCTAAATTAAATATACTTTAATTTTCCTTTATAAAATTTAGATGGGATAAAATGCGCATGATTCCGAATCATGCGCATGAAACCCATCTCTACGTATTACTCTTATATTTACTTGAGTAATAAACTAGAAGACTAATATTACTTAATTAGAATGTAATACAAATGGAATTCGAGAAAAACACAACACACACAAATGGAAATTTTAGAATACCTGACATATAAATTAATAACATATTATATATATTATATTATATATCACATCCGTAACAAAAATAACCAGAAAAAACCATGATTATATGCGACCAAAAAACTTCAAGTGTTTATGTATGCATACAGGTTTGGAAAGAAAACACCCGTTTTGAATTTATTTACGCATGCGGATACTTATTAATAGAACTTTAAAATTTTCTTTTGTTGAGATTTATGCGAAATTCAAGAATTCTAGAGTTTCAAGATGCTTATCAGACTATTATTAATATTGCGCCATCAAATTTTTTGAGAAATCTCTATAATAAACAAAAAAGATCTTATAATTGTATTTATTACCTTTTTGGAATTTATTGGGAAAAATATTTTTAGAAATGGTGTCTATTTAATATACTGTATCTCTAAAATAAAATATCAGAAATAGATATTTATACTAACAATGCATTGTTCAATTATTTTAAAGTTTCATGTACGTACGTAGCTAAAAAGAAGTTTATATATAAATATTGATGTATTTTTCCGGTTTAATTTATGAATTTATCTAAACCGAGTACATATTTTTAGATTGTTATATTTTGATTTACTTGGCTCTACGAAAATATTTCAAGCCTGCAAAGATACAATGTTGACTGTTGGAAAACTGATACGATTTGTTGAGCACAAAATTTCATATGAGTGTGTGAGAATGAAAACCAGGAAATAAAATTTAACCAATCAAATTTTATTTCCTGATTTTCACACTCACGCAACTCATATTAATCTTCAAATGTTCTCAATTAGGAAATGATATTCTCATTCAACAATGGCATTTATTTCGTAGGTAACATGACTCCTATTCTCACAAACTGTGCAATCATTTTGTAATTATAGTATTATATGATTATTAAGAATGTTATCAAGCATCTCAATCAATTAGCGCGGTTTGCAAATTGATGTGCCTTTTGAACAAATTTGTAGATTGTGCACTCCTATACAATCATCTGATTGTTGTCGACTACATGATTGTAAATGATTGTAAAATGCGTTTTTTGGCCAAAGATTCAATATTAATATTTTATATTCATAAAATCTGTCGGCCATATCTGTGCTCACTAGAAAATCATTGTATAATCGCGCAACCGGACAAAAATCAAGTGATTAATATCAGTGTGCAGCGATTTACAAAATTTCAAGCATCACAGTCAATGACAACATAAATGCCTGAGCGTACTCTTTCAATTTTCCATATTCTTTCACTATTTCTTCCAAAAAAAGCTTAATAAATTTTTTTTTTATTCAACCACTTCAACTTCAGTTGCACTAACTTCACCTTTAATGATTTTAACAATTTAAATTTTTTTTATAGGCAATCTATAGTAATTCTACAGTTACTATTTCACATAGATAGTACGAAATATTTTCGAAGAGTTATAGTCTTCATTATCCGTTACATATAGAAAATATCTACTCAAAATCCTTCAGTTTTGGTCGTCGTTGCTGAAAAATTTTTAAATTTAGGGGAACGAACCAAAAAAAGTAGCATTCATTATAATTTGACTAAAGGTTAAAAGATGGGTTGCATTTATTACATTTGTACCAAAGTATCAATTATTTGGTTAAAAAGCTTCGAGCATTAAAAATAAAAAAGTTATTTTTTGGGTTGGATAGAAATTTGTTGAGTATTCATTGCTTATTATGTCTGATATAAAAATGTAAAAGTAATATTGAGCGACCTTTATCAATGGTTTGTATCTCGCTGATTTATTAATCGAGGTCGGGAATTAAATTTTAATTAACGGAAAGTGATTTTAATCGATCAATCTAGCTTGCCATTAAGATGAGTAAGGTAGTTTATTACGTGAAAAAAAAATTTAAATAGTAAAAAATGAGAAGTGAGTTTTCCATTTCAGTCAAAAAACTTTTTGACCCTAACCACCTTTTTTTTTTGCCCTGACTTATCAAAACTTTATAAATATTAAAATGAATAAAGTATACTTCAAGGGTTTTCATACTTTTATTATGGATTTTCATTATCGACATATATTTTTTGTAAATTTTCGATAAACTATTTGGAATCCTCTCAACTTGTGATAGAGATCTTTATTTTGACCTATCGTTGAAATTGTGCATCACTACAATTATTAAAAATCATAGTAATAGCAATGTCGTCATTCGTATTATTGACCTTTATCCAAAATGTTCTGGCTATATGCTTGAGAACACCCTTGGTTGATTATTCAATTTCCGACTAATTAAAATTTTGCATCCAAATCACTTATGGTTGTTTTAAAACAAACCAAAAAGAAAGATAAAAAAAAAAAGATAATAACTTTTTTTAGAACATACAAACCCAATTATTAATTCTCTTAATAATATCATAATACATAACTTAAAATTTATCTCTCACCGATTTTTACATTATATATATTTTATTGATACTGACAGGACTTAGGCGCTACATTATTGTACCTTCGTCCTGTATGCTTAGATAAAGACTAATGATAACATCCAAAAATTTACAAGAAAAAATGTTCAACTATTGTAATTTAAAAGGACAAATATTTTAATTGAAAAACTACAACACTAATAGTAACATTTAATATTTTATCAAAATAATGAAGGTATAACTGTTCCATTTATCCTTTAACAGCTGGTGGTGCAGCTGGTGCAGCCGGTGCAGCTGGAGTTGCTGCGGCTGCTGCAGCCGGTGTTGCTGGTGTTGTTGTAGCCGGTGTTGCTGTAGTTGCTGTAGTTGGAGTTGCTGTAGTTGGAGTTGCTGGAGTTGCTGCAGCTGGAGTCGCTGTAGCTGGTGCTGTTGCCGCTGCTGCGGTTGTCGCTGCTGCCGGCGTCGCTGCTGGTGTCGCTGCTGGTGGTGGTGGTGGTGGTGGTGGTGGTGGTGCAACTACACCACCTTGATTATTAACATTAATCGCAGCAGGTGATAAACTAGTCGTACGTTTACCCCATTTACTTGAGCCCTCAATAACTAAATAGAATCCCGAGGCAGGTCCTTGATCGCTAAGCCGTTTTGGAAGTTTTACTTTATCATAATCCACCACCATATCCGCATAAATATCCTTACCATCACAATTTTCATATTTGAAACCTTTTTTACCACAATCCCATGTTAAATCATCCACTTTAATTACCCAAGGTTTACTGCCCCAATGACCTATTTCACACTTATCATCATTTCTTTTATCAAGAATGTTTCTCCTCCTGGTAAACCTTTTTGACATATCATCATCATAACCATTACAACCACTTTCTTTAGCATACTCCATACCTAACCAATCAGTAAGATTGAAAAGAACCTTTCCGCATTTATTTTGAATTGTATAGCAATAATCCCATTCTTTCGGATTTTGAAATCCATATTGGTAAGTACCAGTTAACCAGATACTTCCACCATTATCTTGGTAAAATGCCATCTGTCCTTTTATATCGCATTCAGAAGTTGCTGATAGCATAGCAGCCGGGCATGTTTGCGGTGTTACATCATCTCTTTTAATGTAATGAGGATTGGCGAAAGAGGTTGCCATGAAGAGGCTCCAAATGACAAAAAGTAACAATTTTTTAAAATACATAGTCTTTGAACTAATTACAAAAAAATTTTTATCGAGTATTATCAAGTATTATCAAGTATTATCAAGTATTAAGACTTGAGAATAAATTTTTTGGAAAGAAAATGCGCTTATTATATACAATTCAAATTTCTAAAACAAAGATAAAGTAGATAGCTTTCTGATTGTATACAATTATTACAGCATCATAATATAATTCAATATCATAAATGAAAATACCAAAATTATAAAATCATTTGATCGATGTTAAAATTTTTTAAACAGTATATTTTAAATATATAAAATGTTCAATAGGTTCATAAATCTAGCTTCGTTTCCATCTAATCATTTTTAGCATAATAGCACGCAAATGTTGTGTAATATCCGTTATAATATTGGATTTGGTTATTCCATTTTTTTTAAGATTAAACTAATTTTGATTTACTTTTTACATAATAAACAAATTGTTGCCAACTCATATCATTACATTTTTATTTATTTTATATTTAATGTTTATTTATTCATTTCTTCTATGCATATAAATTATGCAGAAATTTAAGCCCGATTAACTTTATAAGTGTGTATATACCATAACGATAAATGGCGGCTTACAATTTAGGGAAAATGCTATTTATAGATCTCATCAACGACGTCTTTGCATGCCGGTACTCATTAATAAATAAATACCGGTAAGAACCGGTATTGATATTACGAATTCACGTTGTCATTTCTTTTACCTAGTTATATATACTGTAATTATTAAATCACAAATAAATATTAGTCTTAATAAATCTACGATACATATGTCGAAAAGTTTCCCACCTCTGACTTATGTTTATCACTCGACTAATTATGTCGATCGAAATATCGATATTGGCTGACCACGGCCCATCAGCCGGGCGGGCAGGCGGGTCAGCTCGGCTGGAATAGTCAAATTTTTTCATCCAATAGGAATTCATTGCATAACTTATGATAATTGGTTATATGAAAGTGCAGTTATACGGAAAAGATCAATTTTTTTTAGGTAAAGTTATTATGAGGGAAGCTAGTGAATGCGTAGGTTAATTGATAGTGGGTAAGCGAATGACAAAAATAAATAGGTTAACAAATAAGAAAATATATATAGTTAGAAAAATGAAGTAAATAATAAAATATATAGGGTAAAAATTAATTGATTTATTATATCATTTTATTAATTACTTTGTTTTTTTTTTACTATAATTTATCAATTACATTGTCTATTATTCTTCATTCATTACAATGTATTAAAATAGTTTCATTAGGTGAAAAATTTTATGATAGAATAGTCGGCCGGTCGACCGGCCTGAATAATTTTGGCAGCCCGGTCGACCCAGGGCTTGGCATTGGCCCGGGGACACTTTAAGAACAATCATTTGATAAGCATATCATAACGTCATTTGTTTACCAGAATTAAATAAACTAGCCTAAACTATGCTTCTAAACTAGCCCTAACCTAGGCTGAATGATAGTCGTGTGATATTATGATCACTGGGTTAACTCCTCTTAAATCTTCCCCACACAGTGTATTTACAAAAGCGTCTCTTTATTTACTAATATAAAACTTAACTTTGCCGGATATATATGCGAGTTTGTCCTGCGAAAAAAAATGTCGGTCCTGATCGGAACTTGATTTAAAAAACTTTATCGTAGTGTCTAATTGAAATTGAACATAGAATTTGCGCAAAATTAATTATGTATTTTCTAATTAAATAATAATCACTCAAAATTTTTTATTTTTAATTATCTAATTTGGTGCAGACATGTTTAATTTGAAAATATATTATCAGCTTTTTTAGATTCAAGTTCCGACCAGGAAGATAATAGGACCGACTTGAAAAGTCAATTGATTTGAATACTATTCTGAGCTTAATTTGTGAATCATGAGTTCAATCATTAATAAAAAATACCGCCTTTATAAAAGCCCGGCCAATATCATTAAAATCATTTGATTTGAATATTATATATGATTCACTTTTTAACCCTTCAATCACTGAAGATTGAAATTATATGGGCTCGAAATTACAAAACTGCATGAAAAAACCAACTTACCGAAACTTAACACAAATGGTAATTTTACTATCATAAATATTATACAGGATCTTAATGTTTTTAGCCTAAAAATTTCACATTGTTTAATTAGGATCAAGTGAGTTATGACCGAATTTTTGGGCTTATTTGATTTTTTCAGTTACATTATGATGGTTTACAGTCATAGAACGGGCATGAACTTAGCATTCGAATTAACAAATCTCAAACTTTTTATGTTAAAAGAAACACCACATAATTCTATAATTTAAGGGTAAAAGTTGATTTTAATATTAATTATATTGATTACATGTAATAATAAAATTACAACAGTAAATTTTTACTATTAAGAATATCTGTTTAAAGTTTATACATGTAATTATAAACTATTAATAAAAATACAGTATTAATGATTCTTAGCTAACGCATAGCAATAAACATTCTAAATTTTTTTTTACATTTTTTTTTAAATTAATGAATTTTATCCTTACTCATTATTTTCCATCAGTTACATTAGTTGCATCAACCTTTTCAATTTCCATGGTTTCAGTATCTTCCAAAAAACGCTTTAAGTAAGGAGAATGTGCACCATAAAAAATAAAGAAGAATTTACTAGCTACGCTGGCAATTATTGAGAGACCTGACGCTATTACGCCAAATATTGGAACAACATCGAACAAAACACTAGAAAGAAGATATATTATCTAATAAAAATTTTCTATTGTTAGAAAAATTATATATATATTTATAATTAATTGTAATTCAATTTTAAACATACCTGAATAATAAATTGCGGTATATCTGCCAGAAATACGGCAATACAAGCTCCCCAAAATATTGTTTTCAACGATCTATCGGTAAATGGCGCATCAAACATATTAAGTCCCATCACACGCGATCTTAATATTAATAAAGTGTCGATATTTGCGCCAGATAATAATGCGAATGAAACAGCAACTCTTCCATTACGTGCAAACCATTTGACGAAATGTCTTTCTCGTTCCGTAAATAATATTGCAAATGCTAAAATTAAATTGAATGCTACGGGAACCACTAAAAATACCACACTAATTATTATTATTATTATTATTATTATAAAATATAAATTAGTGATTTAATTAATTAATAATATTTATTTGAATGATGCACAATCTTACCTTGGTGCCCAAAGAACTGGTATAGCCTGAGAATTAGCAAAAACAAATACTGTAACGGTGATAAATCGAAACATTGTAAGACCAAGCGTGAGAATAGCAAAATTTTCTGCCTATATATATATATATGTATATAAATTATATATATTAGATACTGAGAAAAAAAGAAATTAAACATTGAATTATTTTTTAATACATACCTCGCTTGATATTTGTCTAGCCACTAAGAATAGCAGAGCAAATACAACTATAGCCACAAACAGTAAAATGAACCTTGTCTTATGTAGTTCAAAGAATTGTGATACCGTCTCTATAAAAAAAGTGACAGATAAAATAAACTTTTTAAATTACAACAAAAAACTAAAGTAGTCCTTACGAGACTGGTGGACTCCGTAAGTATCGTCCAAATATTGTGTGGTAGTTCCCGTCGATATAACCGTATATTGTTTATTCTTTATCAGCTGGTCTAAATTATTTCTTATGTCTGTAGTAATCAGTTTATTATTACCCTTTGCTTCATGAATAGTAAATGAGACAATAATTTTCGATGAATCGGATGTATCATATTGATAATGGTAGTCTGTGTCCAATCTTTCTTTCTCAGTGGGAATCATAGTTGTAAGTTCTTTTATCAAAGTATTAAAAAAGTTTTGTTTATCTGTAGAACTCAAATTTGCAGCAAAATACTGAGTTCCATTGTTTGTTAGTCTTAATACTGCATAGATTTCACCTAATTTAATCAATTTAATGATAAAATTTGAACTTAACACATGCATATCGATATTGATAAATATTAACCTTATAAGCTTAGATCACATTACCTGCACGCTGTGTATATGATGTTTGATCGGCTATTTAAATTAATTGATGAGCTTCCTATTAATAACCAATTTTAAACTAGAAAACAGACACTGTTAATCGTCCGGAGCTAAAAATTTTTCAAATTGCTAGCTAAAATCAATACAGACAAATTAAATAATCTAATCTAAAAAAAAATGCGAACATATATAGTTAACATCAAATTAATTTACAAATCCCGAATTTCGCATTGTCAATTGTCAATTAACATTATAAATAAAGCGACTGTAAAATAATGCATATGCGGACATTATTATACACAAAATATGGTCTATTACTATTCTTCTCTTAGATCCTTATCTACGCTCCGGACAATAACCAAATGATTGTAATTATATAATATACATACTTGTGGAAAAGTTCCATAGATGTGGATCAATTCCAAGCATTGGTTCATTATATTCTGAGCTCTTTATAAAATCATTATCCACCTCAATATAATATTGCGCACTCGGATTATTGAAGGTACAATCAAGTACTTTGAGGTTGATGGATTTGTCTAAAACAGTACATCCTTTACTAACATCACAAGACGCTGCATTAATTATCTGTCGAAGAGTACTGTTAACTTCATCAATTTTTTGATAGATATATAGATTTCCAGTGCTAAGCGCGATGGAATCTTGGTATGTGATGGAAATATTGTTGAAATTTAATTCTAATCCGCCAAGACCTTTTTTAGGGTATGTTGCGCCCACATGTAAATTACCATAACCATTATCTATAAAATACGAACATAATTATTATTTAATTTTTTTTTAAAAAAAAAAAATTTTCATACTACTAAATTCAAAATTGGTTTACCATTATACGGGGAAAGTGGTGGCAGCTTAATTGAAAGAAGTTGCCAAGAAGTGGTCGATTCATTTAGTGCCACTAACATCGTATTATCTTGCAATATGTCAAACGCGCCATCAAAATTTGAAGTAAAAGGATGCATAGGAAATGTATAATTGGATAAACTGTCAGATTCATTATAGAGATCAAAGGCGAAATTAATATTGGATCCAGAATATCCACGATTTATTAATGCGTATCCTCCGAGAGGTAATGTTCTAACTTGAGTTAAAGACCCATTGTTTGGTGGAAATATTGGATCCAATGACAACACAGATCCACTAGAAAGAAAACGTATTTTCACGTAAAAGTTTTCTGTGGACGTAGTAGTAGTAGGTGGAGCTGATATAGTAGTGGTAACCGCTACGACTGTGGGGGCAGCTCCCGTTGGAGTCGTAGTAGTTGTGATAACAGTTGTAGTAACATTTTGAATTGTTTGAGTTTGCGTCTGTGTTACATACGCGATACATGAATGACCAATGTAAACGTAGTCGACAGAGCAATATAGGTGAGTGAATGTTAGGTTTGGAGTAGTTAATTCAAATAAAATCATTCTTTGGGGTGTTTTTGTTTGATTATAACCCACGAATAAGGCATATATTCCTCCATTTGCGACAAATTTAGTGGCTAATGTACTGTTATAAGTTTGACTACTGGTCGTATTAGCATATGCAATTGCATATCCACCATCTAAAGTAGCGAATACAGTAATTTGAAAGCTGGTAAGAGTAAGACCTACACTCTGAACTGTGTCAGTCTGTAATAAAGAGAATATTCCATTGCCATTGCTGAAATAAAAGAAAAATAAATGATTTGGTGTACACATCTACTTAATTAACGAATACATAAAACTGAACGTACTATTGATATTGGGCCCATCTAGCAGAATCTATTCCATTAACATTTGTTGCAGATAAACGTAAGAAACCTTTTTTGGGAGTAATATTATTAACTATATATTCATCCGGATACCAAATTGTGCCTTGAAACAAATATGATGGTCCAAAATCGAGGTTACTGCCGCTAAGATAATATATAATTAATTGCATAATCAATTATTATTAAAATTTTTTTTAAAAAATTTATATTATTAACAAACCTTACAAATGTTCCACTCCAATCAATAACCATCCCACGATCCGTATAGGTTGTAATGTCAGAAGTATTAGTTGCATGAGTATATGTTACTAAAATGTATTGGTCAAATAATGGGTAATAATTTAAGGGAAAATTTGAATCATTCACAACATAACAATAGTTGATATCTTGTATATCTTGTATTTCGGTAGCATTATAATTTATTTCGATAACACTTCCATTTGCTTGAATAACACGAAGTAATAATCTCTGCTCAAAACAATAACTATTGACGAAGTAATTCGTCCGAGCGACACGAACAACTGCTGTACTCGGATTATCATTATAATGTTTAATTTCTATAATGTGAGGTTGGACCCCGGTAAGATTATTATACGGACTTGGGCTTTCTTTATAGTTAAAGTATGAATATTGTATAGTTTGCGTAAATCCTGTTGGTAAAAAGATCAACAGGAAATTGATAATTAAGAATACCAAATTACACGATAGAGACTTCATTTCTTTAAATTTGGTATTGAGTAGAAAATTATGTCAAGACATCGAATTTAAATTAATGTGTGAAGCTGCCACAAAATAAAAACAAATATCTTTACATAAGGCAAATGGTTACACGTGGTAAATAGTAACTATAAATAAAGAAATTTCTCAATAATCATTAGAATATTACAACATTAAACAAATAACTTTTTTTCACACAATGTGAAATTGAGTTTTTGTTGAATTAATTACAATTACTTTAATTTTAAAATGAATGCCATTCTATAAATGGTAAAAACATCAATGGTGCTATGGTTGTAAAAAGTTCTTGCAAAAAAAAGAGAATCACAAGAAATACGATTTTGAAATTTCCTATAATGAAACTATTTTTAAAGAAATTCTTTAAACCTTTAACCGTTAGCTCAAAATATCCAATAATTTGTTTATCCGGCGAACAAACAAATTAATGATTTGTAGTCGATTTGGCATTATCTGATAAAATCGACTCAGCCGACTAAGTCAGTCAATTTTTAAAAAAATTGACTTAGTCGATTCTTTTGTTAGTATACGTATAAGAAATTTCGGGAGATTCAGGAAAAATAGTCAAACAACTTTTATAATAGTAGGTTGGCGAAAAATTCGGGATATAGATGATTCTACATATTTTATATAATTACTAGTTGCATCCTGTGCTTCGCATATTAATAAGTCGCGTTAAATTTTTATTATAATTGCATGTAAGAAGTTTTTTTTATTGTTATTAAAAATATTTTTACACAAGGAATTTGATTACGTACTAAATGTACTAAATGTAATCGAGTCGATAAATTAATGTCGACTACAAACATAGATTAAATAATCACTTATTATAAGGAACTTTTAGTAAAAAATAAACACTAATTTTTATTCGAAAAACTATAAAAATATTTATTGGTAAAAAATTTATTACTAAAAAAATTTATTGCTAAAAATTTAATATAAATAGAAAATATGTTTACTATTAGTAGTATGAAATCTTTGCATATATAAATAACTACTTTCTTTATACTCAAAAGTGATAATCATAATTTCTGGATATGTACATTCTTTCCCTCCAAAATATATTATGGAATGTGGATTAATGTTAATATTGGCTCAGTAAACTTTCGCTTATCCTACTCCCAACAATTATCCGATTATTGGTTTATATTATGCACAAGACCGAATAAATTTAATATATACATTGTTGAATGATAACCAATACTAAATTAATCATAATACTAATTAGTATAAATCAATTTCTCGATTCGCTTTAGCGGATTTAATGATAGGATCATTCCGGCCGGATTCTAAAATATATAATAACTTGATTATTTTATTAACAATTTAAATAGGCCATTGTTTTTTCTGTAACACAATTGATAATGAATGAACAGTATCGCAAATTACTAAATCTGTATAGATTAAATGAAAACTACACTAACGCTAAAGTGGAATTTGTTTTACTTTTTAGTATAAAAACTACATTTTAGAATAAAACGGGTTATCGTTATAGGGCAGCAGTCTAATTCAACCGTTACAGTATTAGTATTTTTGATTCGTACAAATAAATTCTCAATAAATAAATATTCTAAATGAATGTTCAAAATAAATTCCAATAATACAATCAATCATTTATTTTGGCCTTTTTAGGCGTTAGTGCCTAATCTTTTTTTAGTGCAGTTGTACTGTATAAATTCAGTTAACAAATTTATCATTTGATCATCAAAAATAAAAACACCAAGAAATACCTATTTCGTGTACATACACACACATGCAGTATCCCAAATGTACTACAATACTTTTGGGGCTGTGCATACGAGTACTCCGAGATTAGAGTTCTGATAATCAATTTTCATCATCAATGTAAAGATTTGCTATACATACTGCTACGTATAGGTGCAGCACCATAAATCAACGCCTTAATCAAATGGTATCATCTGCAAGTGGAACAGTATATTACCTCAAAACTTACGATAAAAATTGGTGAGATTTACAAGTTACACGACACTAATATGAGCAGCGCAACAAATTTAGTTTTTCATTAACTTTAATGTTGATATGTTTACGATTTATTATGAACCAAGTTTCCTTTCTAATAAATACTATATAATATAATTTAAATTATTAATTAAATATATATAATTAACATTCGGTTTTAATAAAACAGTATAATAAAATAGTAATAATATTTGAATCTAAAATTGTGATAATATATATATTATATACTGTACTTTTGTTTTTCCTGTTGACTAATTTAGGATAAACTGACCTATACAATACTTGGCAGGTCTAAATGGTATTATCCATAAAATTTTTTGGATATGTAAACTAACACGTACGCACGTACGTTGTAAAGTCCGGAATCACAATATATGTGCTACTGAACCCTAATGGTGGTAGGCACGAAAGAGGCATGGAAGACTTGGTCCGAGTTATTAGGATCAAATAGAGCTCTGGATTACGTCACGAGGCTCTACTTCGGGATCACGGGTTTAGACTACTAACTCTATGCGAATTTGATTTATCGGGGGTAATTAGACCGAAACTTTAATGTCAGAATACTAGACTCTCTATGAGTAGAACTCTAATGAGTTCTACCAACTCTAACTTCTAACTTCTAGCTTTCAACTTAGCTATCTTTTTGGACCGCTTCTTATTATAACTAGGCTATGTTCGCTATCTAACAAGGTTTTCTATGGGGTTTTCTTTGATGTTGATCGCTATGTACAAAATGTACATGGCTTCCATGTACAAAATGTACACGGCTTCCATGTACAAAATGTACACGGCTTCTATGTACAAAATGTACGTGTGTTCCAAAATGCGCCAAACTCTCTAAACCTAATATGCATCTGATCTACTATGTGCGAAAAAATTCATTCCAAGCCACGGTTTACCCCTTTACAACGTACGTACGTACGTGCGTACGTCGTGTTGATCGATTTTACCCCTGAAACTGAGAGAGAAAACAATCAGCAAATATCTTGTAAATTCAAAAAATGTTCTCTAAATAATAGTACGTATATAAATAATGCAACTTATCTTTAATAAAGAAAACAATCAGAATAATTCGATTGAGTAATAACGCCTAGAACTGTAGATTTAACGTCGGTTCAGGCACGAGAGAGGTAGGGAAGATACATATATGTCCAAGAATATTTAATTAAATTTCATTGGTCAACTTTGATCACATAATTAATGAAGTCTTTGTTGTGTTGTGATTAGCTTGTTTAATCCAAAAGGGGATGACGTTCAACTTTTAACGGCCTTAGTCTATGATACCCCTCACCCCGACGATTTTCTTTGATTCACAAAAAAACAGTAGAATGTCTCTTAATCGCAGTTAACCACAGAAATCACCATTAGTCACCACAGAATATCATAGACAACATTCAACCATAAATTTAGGTCTGAACTGGGAAATCCCAGAAATGTAAATTACGACATGCCCATTGGAGAGTTACGGGATTATTTAATCGCATCAAATCACAAAATTACAAAAAGCATCACATAACAGAAATTGGTAAAAATTTTATCACATTAAATCACAGATACCCACCGTAGAAAATCATCGGCCTTGCCCCAATTAATAAAATTCTAACGCAAATTAGTATAGAGTTGTAAGTGAATCTAATTTAGAATTTCACTGTAGCTTCAACCTAAGTTTCTCCTAGTCATTATATGGGGGTGAGTCAATGGAAATCAAGCAAATTTTTTATAATAAAAATTTTTTATATCTTTAAACAAGAATAACCAAACAAAAACTTGACCAAATTTAATGAAAATTTTTTTAAATAATTTTTACGAACTAGAATTAATTTAAAAAAATTTTATTGAATTTTATCAAGTTTTTGTTAAATTATTCTTGTTTAAAAAATTTTAAAAAAAACTTATTAAAAAATATTTGCTTGGTTTCTATTGACTCAACCCCATATTTAGTTTTACCAATTTCACTTACAGCTCTAGTACAAACCCGTGGCTCTATAGTAGAAAGCTCTTAACGTAATCTAGAGCTTTAATAATCCTAATCACTCGAGTCAAATCTTTCTACCCGCAGCTGAACAATGTAAGCCGATGGCCTATGTCATAAACTTTTTTTTTGGTATAACATTCGTCATGATATCATATGAATTTTTGGTTGTAAGTCATAATAGTCATATTAAATGTTATTAAAAATATTTTTTTAATATCATTCTTACTCTGGTTTTACCGAGTAACGATATCATAGTAATATCTTTCTATATCGAGACCTGTTTTCAAAGGTTTAATATAAAATGTCTGTACAACTTACTGCATCAGGTTTTCTAAATTTTCTACTAATAACCATAAAGACGTGTACTAGAAGGTCTCTCAACCTTCGATATGACCAAACGGCTTATGGCAGTTCATAAAAATCTTATAAGTCATTTAAGGTCATCAACCAACATTCGATTGAATGAACGATCGGGTTGAGTTATAGCAACCTAGGTAGAGACGAAAATTTGAAATTTATTTATATATTTTTTTAATTAACCTCCTTTAAAAACAGTACTAATCATGTGACGCTACCAGAATTACAATGATTATTTTAATGCTGGCTAAATCATAAGTTTATCCTAATTTTTGCGATCTTACAAATAAATATTATGTATCCATTATTTAGTGTTAGGGCTAAGGAAAGGACTTTACTTAAATAGTGTTGAGTTTGAAAACGGCGAGTCTGTCGCTAGAAGACCAGAATTCTCGCGCTACGTCAATTTCAAGGCTTGAATAGAGGCGT
>CAJVPY010000375.1:0-28029 GCA_910591965.1 Dentiscutata erythropus | reverse complement strand
TCAAATTATCATTAAAAAATCTTGTTCATATCGGCCTTATATCTTCTACATGATAAACAAATCATCTTAACGATATGCGAATATTAATTTCCATATATGCATTATAATTTACTCTAATCTTCTGCATATCGGCTTTTTTTATACACTATCATATTGGTTTATAGCTATCACTATATCGTCTTGCTATCACCTAGGCCGATTATTTGAAGATATAGGGAAAATATTTTTGATTTTAACCTGTGCCATGCACTTGGGGTCAGGGCTAACCATTGAACCCCTGTAATTATCTACTTCTACCCTTATTAGGTTTACAATGACCCTAGTACCCGCAATTGGATCATCTTCTTACCCAGATTCTTTATCGGTCTCTCCCTTACTTCCAGCCAGCTATTCATAAATTTTTTCAATAGGTTCATTGTCATTTTTTAGTGAGTTTCTTTTGTAAGTTTGTCTGTTGTTTTTTTGGTGGATTTCTTTTGTAAGTTTATTTGTTGTTTTTTTAGTAGGTTTCTTTTGTAAGTTTGTCTGTTGTTTTTTCAGTGGGCTCTTCCAAAGTTTCTTGTGATGTCTTTGTTAATATTTTATCATAAAACTAGAGATGAAAAAATGAAGATATAATTGAGTGGATTCCTTTTACAGCTGTTTTAGCTGCTTTCATAAATTCTGAAAAAACTGAAAATTACTGAACTTATCAATTCTGTTATTGGTAATTTTTTCATTTATTTCAGAATTTATGAAAATAGCTGTAATAAATTAGAAGGTCTAAGTTAGAGTAATCACTAAATGTTTGGGTGTTAACAGGTCTTCTGTGAGTCAAGTTCTCAAAAAATTTCAGGAGTAGGATTGTATTGATGAATTACTATCACTTTAAATAAGCACTATACTTACTTTGAACTTTATTATAATTATTAAGATATCATTAACAAATATTAACATATTTAAACTTTTTTTTTATTAGTGCTACTCATATAATATGGAGTATAGTGTTACGTATTAAAAGTCAAATTTACAAAATTTTTTTTAATTTTTATATTGTATTTAATAAACAAGTTTGCTATACTATAAGTTACCAAAGACAATTATATAATAAAAAAATTCACAAAACAAACTTGAAGTCTATATTGAATATGGCAAAAAAAAATTTTAATGAAGTGTTGAAATAATTAACACTGTGAATATAATATAATATTGATCGAACAATGTGTTAAGAATAATTTTTTTATATACTGATTATGCACTAATCATACTAAAATCAATAACTTATCAAATTTGGCTGAATAGACTTTGGCGGATTTTTTTAAGGTGTCTCATAAGCTTAAGTAAAGAGTAAATAAATAAATAAATAAAAAAAACTTATATTAACTTGCCTATACTAAATTCTATCTTAATATTTTAGGTACAAACAAACCAAATGGAAATCATTTGCTTGGTTATTGTTACTAACATGGATAGGAGTTGAAAAAAATCTGCAGATATGGGTGAAAGTATTTACGTAGATAATACAGAGATAAAAGAAAATAATGATAGAAGCAACCAATAAAAATCAATTATGTTAATCATGTGCTCAATTGATCAAATCAATCAAGCACATAATTCACATGATCGATTTTTATTGGTTGATTATGGGTTGCTATAAACTAACACTCTAAAAATTAATTTAATTTCTATATTAATGGATTGGATTTACCCATACTAGATTTAGTACATTGTACTAGATTTAATATATAATCAAGTTAGATTATTTGCTAATTTTTAAAATTAACTACTATATTTAATATTTTTGTAGTATAATCCAACTCTTGGGCAATTTGTAACAAAAAAAATAATGGCTTTAAATTCTTTTTTAAATTTTATAAAAAATATTTTTTGTCTTCAACTAGTACTTGGCAAAATCAAATAAAAATTTGATAGTCAAATACTTAAGTAATATTTGACGATCACAATTTCTAAATCGGGTAATGCATAATCTTAGATCTAATATAAGTCTAATAAGCTTTGCCGCTATGTTATATATATATACTTTACTATTGTATGAGCGAGAATAAATTAAGATTTTCAGGTTTAAAATTTTATAGATTTAAAAAGTTATATTAAAAAAAAGTATAGATCTTTTTATTAAAACACCAGATCGTTCAATAATTAAAACCTTTAGAAATTGAACCTGATAAAACAGCGTTAAATAGTGGATTAACTTATCAAAAATATGTAGACATGAAGAATCACTAGCAGATTAAAGTAAGCCATTAGATGCATTTCTGATTCCAGATATATAAAATTGATGGCTTTTACTTATTTCAGCTCTTTCAGTGGGTTGGGTTTTGAGTATTCAAGGAGTGCTTGTTTTTTTGTTTTGTTCTAGATTTGACATGTCTAATCTTCTGAGTTTTCTATTTTCTTTCTAGTTTAAGGAATTAGGGGAGTATGAATTTTTTTTTATTATTCTGGTTATTGAATTTCTTAAACGTATATATAACTAATGATTTTTTTTCTTTATCTAGTACTGATCGAATGCATTTTGAACTTCTCATTTGGTTTTTTTTGGAGTATTTCAGAGTCAAATGATTTGTGCTACTATTGTATATTTTTTCTTCTGAACTTCTGGTTTTTTATTTTCCTTCTAGTTTAAGGAATTTGGGGAATATGTATTTTTTTTTTATTATTCTGGTTATTGAATTTCTTAAACATATATATAACAAATGATCTTTTTTCTTTACCTAGTACTAATCGAATAAATTTTGAACTTCTTATTTGGTTTTTTTTGGAGTATTTCAGGGTTAAATGATTTGTGCTGCTATTGTATGTTTTTTCTTCTGAGCTTCCAGTTTTCTATTTTCCTTCTAGTTTAAGGAATTTGGGGAGTATGAATTTTTTTTTTTTATTATTCTGGTTATTGAATTTCTTAAACATATATATAACTAATGATCTTTTTCTTTACCTAGTACTGATCAAATGCATTTTGAACTTCTCATTCAGTTTTTTTGGAGTATTTCAGGGTCAAATGATTTGTGCTGCTATTGTATGTTTTTTCTTCTGAGCTTCCGGTTTTCTATTTTTCTTCTAGTTTAAGAAATTCGGGGAGTATGAATTTTTTTTTTTTATTATTCTGGTTATTGAATTTCTTAAACATATATATAACTAATGATCTTTTTTCTTTACCTAGTACTGATTGAATGCATTTTGAACTTCTTATTCGGTTTTTTTGAAGTATTTCAGGGTTAAATGATTTGTGCTGCTATTGTATGTTTTTTCTTCTGAGCTTCTGGTTTTCTATTTTTCTTCTAGTTTAAGGAATTCGGGGAGTATGAATTTTTTTTTTTATTATTCTGGTTATTGAATTTCTTAAACATATAACCAAATACTGATTGAAGGCATCTTTTAAACTTTCCTTTCGGTTTTTTGATATTCTGGAGGTGTATAATTCTTTTGTTTTTGTTTGTAGAGGTCTATTATATTAACATTTTTTTTATTTATTCTTTTTTTCTAACAGATGATAATCAAGTATATCATCCAGAGTTAATGGGCTTCGCTCTTATATTTTTGTTGCGAAGAAAGAATTCATCACTGTAGGATTAGGTTAGTTATATTGTAATTGGGGCTAGTATAGGGTAATTGTAGCAGAATAAATTAACAAATGTTTTAAAATCATACTTTAAAGTTCGAGTTTCTAAAAATTAAATAGAGGACAATAACAAATATATATAAATAATGAATAACTTTTCCAATATTGATTTTAAAAGAAAATACCATTGATAATTTATTTTTGAATATTTTTATATTCATCAATATATAAATTAAATAATATTTTTATATTAAGTAGTTTTTCGACCAAATTGTTATTAATAATTCAAAAGATCCCATTACTATATACCATCTTATAGAAAAAAACTATTTAATTAAATTATAATACAGTAATTTAACAATAAATACTATAATACATATTTTCAATTTATCTAATCACAAAGTGCAATTGCTTTTTGAATTGTTTCAGGATTTAACGATCCATGCTTTTTAGTATCTATATTTGAACCTTTTGAAAATAGTCTTTTGGATAGAGCACTCGATGCAGGTATGGTGAGATAATCACGTACTATAAGTGCTAATTTCGAATAAACTTTAGTATGCATACTCCACCATTAATATATGTCTATATTATTATCTACTACAGAACTATTTAAATATGAACTAATTTCATCTGCACTTACAGAATGATAAAGCTCCCTAAAAACCCAGCTAAGATAAGTACTAGAACTATTCCTAATTTCTGGTTCTATCTCTGGTACTATCTCTGTTACTACACTATATTTACTATACTTCATTTAAACATTTAATTGCCCAGTCAATCCATTCTTCCTCCCAACCATTTACTTCATAATATGCCTTTTTTAATCTTGAATCTAGTAAGGTTGTTACCACGTATATAGGATTATCGCTTCTGGCAAAATAAAATCTTAATTCTGTAAGTGCTGCTTTAATAGCCTCATTAATTATTGGCAACAAACCTCCTTGCTTCTCCATTTTTTCAAGATCATCCATAATGAGATTATATGCCGGAATGGCAAGAGGCATTGTTATATATGATTCACCACACATTGTCTCAGATATATCGCAAAAGACTTTTAATAGTAATGAAATTTCACTCAATATTTTCCATTTTGATCGCAGAAGACCAAATGTATTTAACTCAGGAGCTTTTCTAACTATTTGATTTATTGCTGAAGCCATAATAATAGCTTATTCAATCATATTTAGGGTCGAGTTCTATCGCGTTTTTGAGTCAAGAACTGGACTCAAAAATTGTAAGTTAAGAGATTTATATACATCACTTAACTGTTGATAATGTTGGGGCAAATAGTGAAACTTTGTAATAAGCTTACAAAGTTTTTTAATTGTTGAGACTTGAGAAGTATTAGAGGTATTGTCTTTCAGATTATTGTCTTCCAGGTTATCGTCTTCCAGATTATTGTCTTCTAGGTTGTTGTCTTCTAGGTTATCGTCTTCTTGATCTGGTGCCTTAGAACATAAATGAGATAAAAAATCTTGCAAGGCAAGATTAATAACATGGGCGATACACCGGACATGGCCTTGCTACTTGGTGAAGGAACCACTAACATCTATAGAATATGATTTGAATACATCAATGAATGTATTGTTATTATAGGCATTATCTACTAGTATACCAAGTATTTTATAAGTAATGTCAAAATCTTCGCAAATACTTATTAGCTTATTTGCTATATTTGCTCCCGAATGTGGTCCTTTGAACGGCGCAAGATCAAGCACATGGCTTTGGATTTCCCAGTTATTATCAAGCCAGTGGGCCATGACTTTTAAAAAAGCTTTACAACTATTACTCGTCCATAGGTCCATAGTAAGTGAAATCTT
The DNA here is from genome assembly GCA_910591965.1 of Dentiscutata erythropus. Lineage (NCBI taxonomy): Eukaryota > Fungi > Glomeromycota > Glomeromycetes > Diversisporales > Gigasporaceae > Dentiscutata > Dentiscutata erythropus. Next base: position 22,647 of record CAJVPY010000375.1, on the reverse strand, counting down.
ACTTGAGTTATTTTCTAGCATGTTTTTTAACAAAGCTTTTGATGTTAAGTAATGTTTTAACAGATCTCTTTTAATTGTTCTTGCTGATGTAATTGTAATATTATCTTCTAACTTTCTAATTATGTTAAATAGTTTATGAAAACTCTCTGACTCTATAGTAATGAACGGAAGATTATTCTTTACAATCCAATCAACCAATGTTTCTCAAAGAAGATATTCACCGGACTGAGAAAATAAAGTGGCTAACTCTTCAGGATCAATAATGTTTGGAATGCTAATTTTGTGAATATTAATAACATGGTTATACAAATTGGAAGTACCACTATTATTCACGGTAAGATACTTGTCTTCCGGGTATAGCTTACATTTAACTTTTCTTTTCCCGATTCATCTTCAATAGGAGAATCAAAATACAGCCACACCGGAGCTGGTACATGCATACTAGTTGTGGATATCATTGTTTGAAATTAGGAAGGTGTTTTAATAGCAAATTAGTGTGTTATTTTAAAACAAGTTAAAATATATTTTATTATCAAGTTATTTTATTTTGTTAAAAAGAATAAAGATATTGTATATATGATTTTATTTATTAATACTTGGGTTTAATGCTTTTTTAAGTGCAGTTTTTCTGTTTATATATTTATTTACATTTCATTTATTATTGCCTACCATATTAACAATCTTTGCATAAAAGTATATAGAAATTGCATAAAATGATTGTATATATACAGTATAATGCATAAAAAGCACGATAATCAAATTAACATAACATAGCGATTAAACAAGCATAAGCATAAAAATTAATGTGATTAAGCAAGCATAATGATCATGCATAAAGATTACTGTAAATAGTGATCGAGCAAGCATAACGATCACGCATAAGGATTACTTAAATAGTAATCGAGCAAGCATAACGATCACACATAAAGATTAAATTGTAATTGAGCAAGCATAATGAATACACATAAAGATTAAATGCGATCGATAAAGCATAATAATCAAGATGCATGAAATTTAATACATTGATTTTTAATTTGAAGTTTTACGTTTAGATTTAATATTAATAAAAGAAATTTACAATAAAGTTTCTTAATCAGGATTTTTTTATTGTTATTGTAATCATATAAATTATTTACATCAAGTGTATTAACTAAATCTACCAACACTATAGTATTACTATTCTAACACTAATTCTAACTGAATATCGTCACATAATAAGCATATTAGAAAAACAGATTACCCATCAATATTACAACATAAATGCATAAAACATCAATTGACACTAATGAATAAGTCTACTACTAACAATGATGATACTATATAATATCAAAATACTAAATGGTAGAAGATACTAGCGGCAAATTCATTTTTGCAACAAAATACAAACAGATACCACATAATAAACTTGATTATCACCTGTTAGAAAGAAAGTATTTAAACTATATCTGAAAAGAAATGAAAAGCATTAGTAATGTGTCCACAAGCAACAATAAACAAATATATATATATTACGACCCTGAAATATGCCAAAAAACTGAATGAGAAGTTCAAAATTCATTCGATCAGTACTTGGTAAAGAAAAAAGATTATTAGTTATATATACGTTTAAGAAATTCAATAACCAGAATAATAAAAAAAAAATTCATACTTCTCAAATTCCTTAAACTAGAAAAAAAATAGAAAATTGGAAGCTCAGAAGAAAAAACATACAATAGCAGCACAAATTATTTGACCCTGAAATACTCCAAAAAAACTGAATAAGAAGTTCAAAATGTATTCGATCAGTACTAGATAAAGAAAAAAGATTATTAGTTATATATACATTTAAGAAATTTAATAACCAGAATAATAAAAAAAAAAATTCATACTCCTCGAATTCCTTAAACTAGAAGGAAAATAGAAAACCAGAAGCTCAGAAGAAAAAACATACAATAGCAGCACAAATTATTTGACTTTGAAATACTCCAAAAAAACTGAATGAGAAGTTCAAAATGCATTCGATCAGTACTAAGTAAAGAAAAAAGATCATTCGTTATATATACATTTAAGAAATTCAATAACCAGAATAATAAAAAAAAAAAATTCATACTCCTCGAATTCTTTAAACTATAAGGAAAATAGAAAACCGTAAGCTCAGAAGAAAAAATATACAATAGCAGTACAAATCATTTAACCCTGAAATACTCCAAAAAAACCAAATGAGAAGTTCAAAATGTATTCGATCAGTACTAGGTAAAGAAAAAAGATTATTTATTATATATACGTTTAAGAAATTCAATAACCAGAATAATAAAAAAAAAATCCATACTCCCCGAATTCCTTAAACTAGAAAGAAAATAGAAAACCAGAAGCTTAGAAAAAAAAACATACAATAGCAGCACAAATCATTTGACTCTGAAATACTCCAAAAAAACCGAATGAAAGTTCAAAATGCATTCGATCAGTACTAGGTAAAGAAAAAAGATCATTTGTTATATGAAATTCAATAACCAGAATAATAAAAAAAAAAATTCATACTCCCTGAATTCCTTAAACTAGAAGGAAAATAAAAAACCAGAAGCTCAGAAGAAAAAATATACAATAGTAGCACAAATCATTTAACCCTGAAATACTCCAAAAAAACCAAATGAGAAGTTCAAAATGTATTTGACCAGTACTAGATAAAGAAAAAAGATTATTCGTTATATATACATTTAAGAAATTCAATAATCAGAATAATAAAAAAAAAAAATTCATACTCCCTAAATTCTTTAAACTAGAAGAAAAATAGAAAACTGGAAGCTCAGAAGAAAAAACATACAATAGTAGCACAAATCATTTGACTCTAAAATACTCTAAAAAAAACCGAATGAGAAGTTCAAAATGCATTCGATCAGTACTAGGTAAAGAAAAAAGATCATTAGTTATATATATGTTTAAGAAATTCAATAACCAGAATAATAAAAAAAAAATTCATACTCCCCAAATTCTTTAAACTATAAAGAAAATAGAAAACTCAGAAGATTAAACATGTCAAATCCAGAACAAACCAAAAAAACAAGTGCTTCTTGAATACTCAAAACCCAACCCACTGAAAGAGCTGAAATAAGTAAAAGCCATCAATTTTATATATTCGGAATCAGAGATGCATCTAACGGCTTACTTTAATCTGCTAGTGATTCTTCATGTCTATACATTCTTGATAAGTTAATCCACTATTTAATGCTGTTCTATCAGGTTCAATTTCTAAAGGTTTTAATTATTAAATGATTTGGTGTTTTAATAAAAAGATCTAAACTTTTTTTTAATATAACTTTTTAAATCTATAAAATCTTAAACCTGAAAATCTTAATTTATTCTCGCTCGTACAATAGTAAAGTATACATATGTAACATAGCGGCAAAGCTTATTAGACTTATATTAGATCTAAGATTATGCATTACCCGATTTAGAAATTGTGATCATCAAATATTACTTAAGTATTTAACTATCAAATTTTTATTTGATTTTGCCGAGTACTATCTACAACTATTAGTTTAACCTAATTTTATATAGTAGTTTTTAGCTATCTTATAAGATATTGTTTATAACTAATTTTAATCTAAGTGATTTCATCTAGGTTATATCACCTAATATCATAATACACTTTTAATCAGATAATTTATTAATTTTATTTATTTATTTATTTTATTTAAATTTTAAATTACTAATTATTTACTTTCTTTTTTTTACATATAGCACATTTTCACTTCTAACTATCAAAGTTTGCTTAATACTTACATGGAACCCGCGAATAATTTTCACTATACTTCACCATTTTTTTACTTTAACACTGAGGATCAGTATACTTCAACACTTTTTTATTTTAACACTGAGAACATGTCAAATGTGCCATCATCATTCTATTTTGGTATCTATAATCATAATTTATTAGCGGCTATATCATCTTCTTCTTATTTTAATATTGACAAACACAATATTAATGTCGAATATGATTAATATCAAACATAATATTAACATTGAATATGATATTGCAAATGCTTTACTATCAACTTCCTTTAACACTAATGCTGCAAATTTTTTGTCGCTGCTATGTTTAAATATCTATAATAGCAATACAAATATTTGGTTGACATTTAACTATGAATATAATCAAAATCTAATAACTTTGTTGTCTTATTTTAATGCAATAATTTTAATAGTACGTTTGTTGAATCAGATATTGAAACTTAACTGGAAAATGCAGATAATGAATATGATGAAGAGGAAAGTAATGAATATAATAATGAAAGTAGTAATTTATTAGTACTAAATGAAGAAATAGATTTTGGAATATGGGAACTTGCAGAATCATACCTTAATAATTATGCAAAACAGAAAGGGTTTAGTCTTCACAAGAGAAGATATACTACAGATTCCTATTACAAGAAGACAAATATACAAATATTCACATGCAAGAATATATGAATCTAAAAATATTATCCTGGTGAAAGATAGAAGAAATAGGGATTCTCAAATGATTAGATAATTGTGGCATGTAAATTTGGCTTTTTCTAAGAAAGTAAAAAGCATTCAAGTTAATAGCATTGTAGATAAACACAATCATGATATAAATTCTCAGATTGTAGAAATAGCATCTAAGTATCAGAAATTAACTTGATAAAATCAAGTTTGGACTATCAATAGGAAACTAGGCCTAACAACATAATACAATTTATTAGTCACATCATTTTCAAGAAAAGTAATCAACAAGAAAGATCTAAACAATGCAATTCAACAGTTTAAAGGTCAAGCTAAGCCTAGTAAAAATGATACATGTAATATACTTGATAACTTATTTTTGAAAAAGGAAAAAAATTTTATATAAATTGTAAAACCACATTTTAACTCTGAAAAAGAATGACTTAACTCCTTATTCTAGATAGCTCCTAATCAAATTCATGTTTATAAATATTATCATGATATTGTAATAGTCGATACAACATCCAAAACTAATCAATTCGACATGATATTAATATTAGTTATAGTTATCAACAATAATTTTAAGAACTTGATAGTAGCATCAGCAATTTTAGAAGATAAAACTGAATCAACTTTCACCTGGGTTCTTCAGTAGTTAAAAAGTTTGTATGAAATCATAACTATAGTGTTATATTCTGATACAGATCCTGCTTTACTATTGGCTATATGAAGGAATTATCCAGACATGTGCTAGTTGCATTGTATATTCCACATCAACTTAAATCTAAAGAAAAAGCTTAAAGGAATATTAAATAAACAATTTGAACCTTTTTGTACTGAATTTTTGAAAATGCACATGCACAATTCTTTATATCATAAAAAAATTTGAGATTAAGTGGAAAAACTTGTAAATAAATATCCTGAATATAAAAATTACCTTGTAAATATTTTATATTCTTATAAAACCAGCTGGGCGAGTTATGCTATAAACAGATACTTTTCTGCTAGGGCTCAAAGCACCAGAGAGTTAAAGTAACTAACAAAATTATTAAAGAAAAACTGAGCAGAACTTTATGATTAACTGAAGTTGTTGAAGAGATTCAATCATTGTTTAATCAACAATCTAAAAGAGCAATATTAACTGAATGCAAAAATGAAATTCTGATACAAGAAATACTAACTATAATAGATGAATACTTTTCTGATATAGATAAGATCTTAAAAGAATACCTTATATCTCAAATACTTCAAAAACAGCGAGATCAAATAGCACATTCAATATGCTACAATGCAGTGCTAGTTGATAATTGGCAATTACTTCTAAAAGTATATACTTCAGATTATTATTGAACTAAAAACTCTAAACTAATGATTATTTTTTTTTTTTGTATTAGACAATAGATGATTCTTACCAAGAAGAAATTGTATAAGAAAATGACTATGATCAGCCTTAGTCTTTATTTTCTTCCTTGCTTGAAGATATACATTACAAATATGTTCAAGAGGTTTGGAAAATAATTAAATATCGAAGACAATAATTAGATCCACAATATGTTATTATACTCAATAAAAGCTCTCATTTATATATATACCTTTGGCTTGTTAATTGTAGCATTGTGTATAGGCATTTCTTTTGGGTTATATTATATTCGATTTATGCATGGTTTCATATCTTACTTATTCCTAGACACTGGTATATCAGTAGCAAAATTAATGAACAAGATAACAAATTAACACCAACATATCAAGTTAGACAAACCAGATCTGTTAAATTGGCTTAACCCTTATTCTAGCATCTTATAAGATTTAAGCAAACACCTAATGTTGTACAATTGCATGTTTCTAAACAAAAATATAGTTTTAGTATGGGCTAGTGATTGGCGTCGTAATCATGTGATGCTAATTGTCACATGGTAAAATATATAAAAATCAACAATCTAATTGTTGATTTTTATATATTGTATCATGTGACAATTAGGATCACATGATTACAACGCCAATCACTAGTATGGGCTACGCTAAGAAAGCCCTTGACCTGGCTGTTTAAACTAACAAAGTTAATAATTTGGTTAATGAGTTAAAATGTTTTATTAAGAAAACCTAAAATAATATTAATCAAGATCAAGATAATAATAATTCAGGTGTTCAAGATTTATTATAAGTACACTATAAAAGTCAACAACCCAAAATATACAAGTCAGGTGGTGAATTACTGAAGAAAGTAATAGCAGTTAGTAATAAAAAAGAAGAACGATATTGCCAAAAGTATAATAAAACTGGTCATTATATGCCATGGTGCCCTAATTAAAATAGGGTAATGATGCATTATGTATTGCTTAACATTAACGTTAATGCTAATTAATTTAGTAATTATCTGTTATAGATTTTTATATATTGTATGCATACTTATAAAGTTAAGAATATCTATATTAAATAAGTGCAAACAATAAAAAATTAGATTTGGCCTCTCTATGTAATATAAAATCCTAAGCAGTTATTATAGTATTGTGTATTGTTAAGTATTTTGAGTACTGGCTAATTTTGCTATATTGTTTTGTTAATATAACTGTATATATATATTATATATAATATATATACTGTATTATATTATTTATATATATATATATGATTTTACCAAGAGGTATAACAGCTTAGTGAAGTGGTTTAGTTGTCACCCTCTCCAAATAGTAATGGCTAGGTTCTATGTTCGAATCCTAGAGATGATGCTTTTGAGTGAAATAGAACATGTCAGGTGACAATCTTCACAAAGATTGGCCTATGGAGGATCTGGTAATCTGGTGTCTGGTGGCACCGGTGAGGTGATTTAGGGTAGCTATAATTTGTACTACAGGACTGAATATTAAAGTATATTTGGGAAGTCCCAAGTTTGGAGATAGTAGTGATCTTTGATGATACTACATGAAGACTGAATTTGAACTGGGCCTGAGATTGGAGAACCAAGTGATCAGGTTCTTTAGTAGGAGAAAACACTAGTCAAACTGCTAGTTTAGATGCACCAGAGAAAAAGGTTATATGCTTTGAAAGTATAAACCAAGAAGAGAGTGTCCTTTAGACATCTAAAGCCTGGTAGACTGACCTATCCAGGTTGCTGGCTGGAAGTAAGAGATAGACTAATAAAGAATCCGGGTAAAGAGATGGTTGGAATGTGAGTACTAGGGTTGTTGTGAATCATACAAGGGCAGGAGTAGGTAATTGGCAACTAATCAGAAAGGTTGTATTTGAGATACAGATTGGGTTATAGCAGTATTCCAAAAGTTGGCTTAAGATATGAACTCGGTAGTGGCAACACAACATGTACTAGTTAGGAAAAAATTACCAAACATGCAGATAAAAGTATATGCAAAACATGAACTACTCTGTTAAGTTTACCTCATAGATAGATTAGCCTCATTGGAGTTAGTAAGTCCTAAGGTGGGTACAAAATCAGATAAGACAAATGTGAACTACCTGTGTATAGTAAGCTATGCCTCAGGTTAGATAGTATCCATGTGCGAACTACCTGTGTATAGTAAGCTATCCCTCAGGTTAGATGGTATCTATTAGTTTGGAAGTAGGTTACAGTCAGAGAGTTTAAATAGGTACCCCTCTAGCTGAGGTACAGATACAGCAAATAGTGTAGAACTTTCGGGCAAACTATTTAAATTAGACATCCAAAAGGTGCACATGTGGCTTGATGTACCCTTACTATAATTGAAAAACAAAACTATCTAATAAAACATTTCCTGGCAAAAGAGATTACTTTAATACCAAAAAAAATAAAAAAAATAGATAATTTTATCTAGAGGCAAATTAGGAAATGTCTAAAATATTTATGCTTATAAAATTTTTTTTTCTTAGATAAATATATAAAGATAAGATAGCTAATTTAAAATCTAATTTTTCTTTAAAATTGAACCAATATATAAAAAATAATTTAAATTTAATTAATGATCTGCCACTCAACAGACGAATGATCATAGTATAATGTGATGCAGTTTACTATATAAATCTAATATAGCCTGAATATGGAAAATTTCTAACATTTTCCTAAATAAAACTTTTTTGTACTAAGTTAATTGACTTTGTCACTTAATTAAAAGTTGTAGAGCTTGTCTTTGCGGTTCTAATGGTAGTTAAATCATTCAAATCGGCCTTGTAGATGCCAAGATAACTTTAAAAAACATTTCTTTAACTAGATAAACTTCATTGTAATTGTTTTAAAGAAGTTTACATAGTTCGGCACCCTGAGCCTTGCTACTGGGTGACAGTATTCATTAAATTGGGTACGGCCTGGGTTCCTAGCACAGAAAGGGAAACCAAATGTCGAGTTAGACGGCACCTTGGTGTACGGGAGCTTATGGGGCTAATTGCGGAGTGGGTACAGAAGATCAGAGGGTTTAAATAGGCAATCTCCTAGCAGGTTGCAGGTATGGCAGCTAGTGTAGAACCTTCGGGCGGACTACTTAAATAGGCAACCAAAAGTTGTACGTGTGGCTAGTTGTATGCTCATCAATGTACCAAAAATGTTGTATAAACATATAAAAACACAATAAAGCGTTAGCATCCGTGATATCGGTTTAAAAAAAAAAAAATAAAAATAAAAAAAAAAAAAAGTTTACATAGTCAAAAAAAAATTTTTTTAAAGATATCTTGGCATCCACTAGGCCAATTTGTATGATTTAACTACTATTAAAACTGCAAAGATGAGCTCTACAACTTTCAATTAAGTGACAAAGTTAATTAACTTAGTATAAAAAGGTTTTCTTTAGAGAAATATTAGAAATTTTTTTTTTTTTTTTTTTTAATATTTGGGGTGTAGCTCCTGCTCAGACTTTTATTAATACTTAAGTAGATTGACATATAATAGTACCATAAATACATACATATTATATATCAGAACTAGGACTAGGACATCAAGTACTATGGCTATTTATTTATAGTTAAAACCCATCAGAGCCGTCAACATCCCCACACATGTGATTGACCTAGATTTTATATATCCTCTTCCAACCGCCAATTAGTATTCATATGTCTGCTACATTACCCACAAACCTTTTATCTTCAACCCCCAAATTGGTGTGTATCAGGTAGACGCTTATTGCTTCCAGTTTGGTATGCCTGGCAGAGCGATTTCTCTCTCAATCCTTACTTGGCGTACTTTCTAGGAGTTTGTATTTCAAGCCATGCAGCTGCCTTTACCCAAATGGGTAAGTATCTCAAGCCTGCATGCTGCCATAACTAGCTAGTTTCCTGCGACTTTTGGGACCCAGGTCTTAACGTATCTGATTAGATTTGTGCTAATGACTGTATTTCTCAATATGGTAACAAGGCTGCCCAGGCATGTTTTGCAAATACTTCCAGTAGTCAATATAGTTGGAGGGCATCATGAGGCTCAGAGATAACAGGTGTGTCATCATTTCTTTTTATTGTGATTCTCGGCAGTTGTAGTCTTCGGCAGTGTTGTACATGGGACAATTTTAGACATTTTTGAACATTTTTTCAAATTAAAATTACTCAAAATTTTATTAAGATAATCTATTTAATTTTTTCACCAATGAGTCCAGTATCTAAAAAAATATATAATTTTATATTTTTTTAATTACTTTATTGATTAGTTAGATATGAGATATAGGCTTGGACGATTTTGGACAATCTTGGATGTTGGACATTTTACATAGTATGGACATGTCCCATGTATAACACTGGTCTCTAGTTACTACTACATGTGCTTACACCCGCTCTACCTATATTGGTATTCCCAAGTCTTTTTAATGCCAAAGGCTCCCATATGGGTACGACCAGAGCCTGTTAGATCTATCAACATGTATACATCTCCATGCTTCAACCTCTTATTGGCCAGAGAGTTCTGTATGTTCTAGAGGTGTTCCTAATCTGGTAAGGCCAATTCTTTACTACAGGTCTCTTTGTATTCACCATATTTCTCACCACTTTCCAATTTTGGTTACTGCCTAGTTATTCTCCCAGACAAGATCCCCAATGCTGCCTTAGGAGTTGTTGATGCTATTTTGCCAATCGCAGATTTATATACACAACCTTTGTGTAATAGAATCTTCTGTAATAACCACTATTACACATAGTGCCAATTACTCCACTTCTGGAAATTCCTAATCCAGACTTGTATTCACTTGGACTTCCTATAGCAAATACTTCCAAATATTCATAAATAAATATATTTACTAGAACTTGAACCCAAAACCCACTCGTGGAGGGTTGGGTGTCTAGACCACTACGCCATGGGATCTTATATTAGAAATATTCTATATTCAGGCTATATTAGATTTATATAGTAAACTGCATTATGTTACATTATGATCATTCTTCTGTTAAGTGGTGGACTATCAATTAAAATTTTAACTAGTCAATATTATATAAAAAATTAAAGTTAGAGTATACATCAATCATTTATCATATAATTTTTGTGGTACAATAAGATTTCACATATAAAATTACAATACACTACTAATAAAAGTTTTTGAAACCACTATTAATTTTTATCAAAATTAAGTAATATTCAGATTAAACCTTCTATTTATAGTAGTAAAATTTTCGTAGGTTGTATTATTTTAAAAAATATACTTCCTTATATAGTTAAATTTGCCGGGGGCTTTAAATTTGCCAGGGTTACACAAAAAATAAATAGTAAAGATATTTCTAAATTAGGTAATTACCCAATTCGAGTTGTGTTTACTATGTAATCTGTTATACAAAAAAGATCAACAATGCATATTATATAATAAATGATTGTACACTTTAACTTAGAGAAAAATTGCAATTTTTTTAAATTTAAAGTAATATAATTTAAAAAAAAACTTAATTTAATACTAAAAAAATTTTTTAATTAAAATTAAAGATAAATTTCTATAACTTTAGTTAAAAATATAAAAATTTTAATTAATAAATTTTTTTTTGAAAATTTACTAAACTTGAATAACTTATTATGAATAAAATAGATTAAATAATTATTAAAAAAAGGCTTATAATATAAATAATAATTATTACAATATAACTAATAATAATTTTTTTTTATAACAAGCCTTGAAATTATTTTATATAATTAAACTTTTAATTTATAAAATTTATTAATAAATTATAGTTATAATTGGCTTTAATCTTGTACTAAATTTAGTATGTTAAAAATTACAAAAAATACAAAGTTTAAAAAATTATTTTTTTAAAAAAATTTATTATTAATATAAAAAAAATACTATTAAACAATAATTAAATAGTTTTTAGATTCCTGTATATAAAAAAAAATTAAGCCTTCTAATTTTTTAAATTTTTTGTGTATTTTTTAAAACATACTAGATTTAGTATAAGTTAGTAAATCTAATTTATTAAAATTAGAAAAATCTAGTCGTGTAGTCCCTTTTTTGAACATATATACAAAACAGCTTCAAAAATTATTTTCTCAACAACTATATCATCAAATTAACTTAAATTTTTTGTCAAAGCTATAAAACTGATTAAACTTTAACATACTGCAGTTTAAAATTTTTAAACATAATTCTGATTTTTTATTAATTTTTAATTAAATTCAATTATTTTGGTCAAAAAATTGCTTTAAATTTTGGCTTTCATCTAATTTTTGTTGTAGTAATTAAAAAATTATAAAAAAAAATTACTAATTAGCATTTATTTAATATTATTTACTGTAGAAGTTTCAAGATTATAGCTTTTTTATTTAAAAAGTTACAGAGGTGGGAATACTTATAACTATAACTATATATACTAGATAGCTATTATTTTATAATTAATGTTGTTAGTTAGTTGCACTTCACCAATATATAAATTCAAATAATTTATAAGAATCAAGGAATTAGTATAAATAATTAAAATTGTTGCATACCAAAAATATTATAAATTGTATAAGTCTAATAGTTTTACTGTTATTTATTGCTATTATTAAATTATTAATTGTAAGAGCAAGGAATTCTAATTCAATAAAGTTTATAAAAATAATAGTAGAATTGGCTTAGATTAATTAAATTAGATCATCTTAGAAGCTTTTACAAAAATATTTATTCAAGTTTGCACTAAATATTATTATATATTCAACTTTAATCTTATTTGTCAAATTGTACAAATCTGGATAACAAATTAACTTATCAATAATTATAGTTTTTAAATTAACTCCTGTTCTTAGAAGCATCCTTATTATTGCAAATTTTATGGCTTCTTTATATTCAAATTTTTCTTTGTTACTATTCCAGATTTTGATGCTTTTATATAGTTCCTCATTAAACAAAATTATATAATTTGTATATTAAAATGAAGGAGCTTGTCTCAGAATATTTATATTACTGTTGACTCTCTCAGAATTGGTATGCATGGTGGACAGGTTTTGTATCAATTTTAAGAGGTTATCGGATTTGAAAACATAGTAAACTAATAGATTTATATAACGGGAATGGACTTGGTAGATTAATTTTTTATCAAATTTGACAAGTTATCAGCTTTGACAGAATCAGTTTTGAGAGGTCAACAGTATATAGGATTAATAGTATTTTTTCCTCTATATTTAATATAAGTAAAAGGATCTCTATGAATCTTCTGTCTTTAAAATGTTACACAGTTCTCTTTACATTATTAAAACTGCAATTTTGCACTATTGTCAGTTTATGAGTACACACAACAATAAGTTTTTATAACTGAGTTGTGTGGTAAGACTTTAGTAAAAACATGTATCTATACTATTAAGGTTTTTATTATACTTGTATAATAGAAATGGTAGTATAATACCAGGTATAATGCTGTATAATATTGTATAATATGGTATATATAACTAATATTTTGCTTTTATATAGTTTAATATAGTTTAGATATTTCTAAAAATTAGCTTGTTTAAATTGGAAATCTTCATGTTCTTAAATAAAATAATTTAATTGGCTAAATTGTTTTTAATTATACCCTCTGTGTATAATATTGGTATTATACAGATATTACACCAATTTATAATACAGTATATATAATAATAAAAAATCTTGAAAATCCTAGGTACTATATATCAAAAATTCAAAAATCAAAAAATTTTTGACCAGGACCTATTTGACTTAGGTAGTGCACCCACAAAAATTGTCCCCACCCCAGTAATTTTTACTGAATAAAATTTTGGGTACATTTATGTCTTGTAGCAAAAAAGAGTAAAAAAAAAAATGTGAAAAATATATGAAGTAATGTCTAAACCTATCTTGTGTGTTAATAATGTGTCAGGAGAACGATTTTACCTAGAAAGGTCTTCTAACCCTAATCCATACAGATCTGTACAAGGTTGTGCTCCAGATGATCATGTGATAGTTCCGATGACCAAATAAATCTCGATTTCTTTTAATACAGTAATATCAACAATATTGACAACTATAATGATCTATGTTATAAAGTTGACTTTCCTTTGCATTACACCTTTAGTTACTATTATTTATCCTTTTATTTATGCATAACATCAAGAAAAGAAATTTATTTATTTGATCTACTAATTCTTCAAATTCTTTAACATTAAATCAAACTTGTCTTCAACAAAACATGAATTTATATGATAAAAAAAGTTGTATTCTAAAATTTCTTTAAATAACTTATTTGTATTTTCGTAAGGAAAAATTTTCTTAGTTCTCTAAATCATCTTTAACGTTACTTTTATTATTATAAATAAATTATAGCCAACTCTTTCTATAATGACTGACGTACTGAAAAAAACAAGTTCATTATAGAGAGGTTCGTCATACTGTATAGTCTTCCATATATAAAAAAAAATGTATTGAATAAAATTATTAAGTTTTTAATTTTTTAAATTTTTTAAAATTTTTTTTTTTAAATAAAATACGCAAATTTATTAAATAAATTTTTTTTGTCATAGAATTTACAGTAATTTTCAATTACAAACAACATACGTACGTAAGTCTATTATTAACTGATAATTAATTGAGAAATTTTGAATTCCGGAGTAGCCAACCGAACCGACATCCAGAGCGCAACCTTGTACACATTTTCGGTATGCAAAAAAAAATTAGGTAACGATACGTACGTTCATAAGTGTGTCATGAGGCAACCTAAATGCTCGTAAAAAATAGAAAAAGACTCCGATAAACCAAATACGAGAAATTGTCATCCCTTTCGTTTTACTATTGTAAAACTCCATTTCTGATATATATCAGTGCTTAATTGATCTTCATTTATCTAGAATTCTCTATTGAAAGTGATCCGTATTGGTAAATTCGAATATAAAAACCGAAAAGCACTGAAGAATAGAATAATATTCGAACAAAAGCATTATTTTTTAAAAAAAAATTTACAAATAAAAAATGCATTTATTGTATTAGGATTCCCTTAATATGTTTTAAAGTAATATTATCTTTTCTTATTACTTATTATTTCTTATCTTGGTACATATAAAAATAAAAAAAAGCGTTGTTTATTTGTGTACATTACTAGTTTAAGAGACAATTTGAATTTATATGTTTACAAAACCATTTAAAAATCGATTTATGATATCACTACGTATACCACCTGCAGTAGACCTGTATCCCGTACTCAACATGTGATAGGGTCCTGAACCTGTTTATTTAAGGGCTTGCACAGAATTTCAGTTTAAAATACTGAAAGTCTCGAATAGTTTGTTTTTAATTTTGAACTTTACTGTAATTGTACGATAATAGTACTGTCGAAACATGTACACATATGCATGTGTAAATAATTCGAAATTTTAAATTTGGAACTCGAGTTTAATCTTTACATGATTTTATTTCGATTTTTAACATCCTTCGCACGCACTTAAAACGCATCTTGTTACATTCAATATACTGTTTTTTTTCAAATAGAAATCTTTCTAATTACCAAATTTTTTTCAAAATAGAAATCTTTAATTAATATTTATTTTTAAATAAAATACTTAAAAAAGAAGCTTCATAATTATCGATTTAATTATTACGTAGCAATTTTGAATTTTTATAAATTGCTGGAGTTCTTGAGTTTTATTTGTGAATAAACAAAACCAGTTCCAATTCAATACTGATTGTGTTCGATATGCAAGCAGTTGCTTATTTCCTCGATAATTATTTCCTTTACAGAACATCATGTTAGAGCGTCCAGAAACTTTTTAAGCCGTTAAATTGCTGCTTTATGTTAGGCTACTTCTGCATAATCTGTTTAAACAATTAAAATCAATTATTATTAGTAATTTCGTATTACATATCGTTATATAACTAATAATAATTCTGCTTTTTTCTACTTATTCTGCTTTTTTTGAGCACAATTTGTACATATTTGCGCAGATTTTATACAGGCAGGGCATTCTAGTTTAGGGTTAATTGCAGGTATATATCGTTAGTAAATTATCATTTATGTGATGTCGCAGTAAGGGATATGATCGGTGAGAAATCAGACATAATTCAATATGCAAATTTTATATTTTTGTAAAAAGTATTTATGATGGATGTTTTATTTATGATAACGCATCAAGTGGCATTTTTTCTATAATTACAAATGTTTTTATTGTTGACGCATAGATCTTTAAATCAATGCATTGATGTATAATTTCTAAATATGGACGTTTAAAAATTCTTCAAGTAGCTTGTACAGTTTTAAAAAATATAAATTTTTTAGTACTTCATAACAAATAATACGTATAAAGATGGCTATTTTCCCTCGAATTCAGTTTAAGAAAAACATAATAATATTAAAAATATGGGATTAAGTCACTCTTCAAATTATCATTCTTCTCATGTAAGAAGTGTGGTGACATCTGAACCAGTTATTGCCGAAACATTTCCGGATCTATATCCACGTTTGGACATTTTAGATTTCTATGGTAATGAAACATACAGACCACAATTCGATTTGTTTATTCAAAGTTATCAATCATTCTATGATCACACCTACGAAGATATGCGATCATATTACCAAGTTTCTGGAATTCATGGGTTACCTTATACGCCCTATGATGGTGTTACTGGTGGTGAACATGAATACAATAATCAGTCAGAATGGGAAAAAGGTCGTTGGGGTGGATATTGTCATCATGGAGATGTTTTATTTGGACCATGGCATAGGCCATATATGCTTTTATTTGAATCATTGTTAGTTAAAGAGGCTAAACGGATTGCTTTACAATACCCGGATAACGAAAAAGAAAAGTATGTTGAAGCGGCAAAACAACTTCGCCATCCCTATTGGGATTGGGCAGATGAAGAAACATTAAAAGGTGTTCCAGAATTATTCTTAACATCTGAAATCGAAATAAATACACCACAAGGCAAAAAAAAAGTCAAAAATCCTTTACAAAGTTATACTTTACCGGTTGATCTTTCACACCCCCTTGGAGAAGGTCATAATCCAACTGATAAACCCCATTATAAAGTTCCCAGCAGAAGACATGTTCCATTTACACCTGCTGGTTATCCTACTATCAGATATCCTAATTCCAACTATGAAGATCAAAATGATGTATTAAATAGAAATGTTTCCGTGTATGTTTCTACAGTATTTAGACCCGGATTATATCAAATGTTTCATATTAGCGACTACCTGCATTTTAGCAATCATGGTGTAAGATCAAATAATAAACAAACGGCAAATTCCCTATTTCCAGGCCATCCGAGTCCTCTTAAAGTTGTTGGAACATCACATTTTGCATCGATTGAAACAGTTCATGATACTCTTCATTTAATAGTCGGTGGTCTTGGAGGTCATATGGCTTATGCAGATATAGCTGCATTTGATCCAATGTTCTATTTCCATCATGTAAATGTGGATCGTCTTTTTGCACTTTGGCAAGAAGTGTTAGTATTATTCTTTATTTAAATAAGTAAATATTAAATAATAAAAAGATTAATTAATATATATATATATTTTATACTATAGATTTCCTGATAGCTGGATTCAACAAAATATTGATCTCAACGGAACTTTTACAGAAGAAATGTACACAAAAATAGATGAACATACAGATCTAACACCATTTAGAAAGACTGAAACAGAATTCTGGAAATCTTCAGATATTCGTTATATAGAAAAACTTGGGTATACATACCCTCAAGTAACAATGTTTAAAGGTCAAGATCCTAAAACTTTACAAGCCTATCTTCTTAAACTTTATAAACCTGATCCTTATCATAGACGCAGATTTTTCGTAAAGTTGACCGTAGAATCGGGTAAATTAATTGGACCATACGCTATTAGAGTATTTGTTGATTTGAAAAATGCGACTACTCAGACACCAGTAACATCACCTCATTTTGCTGGCCTTGTTGCCATGTGGCGTGGTACTAAGCATTCACATGCTAATAATAACACTTTTGTCGTGGGAACTGTCGATATTACGGCAGCTATGGAGCGATTAGGAATTCGAAGTCAAACATACGATGTGAGTCAAGAAGTTAATGATACAACAGGCTTAATGAATTCAACATCAATTTTTGACATTGATGAGGATATCAAAATAGTTCCTGTTTTCTTGGATGGTAAAGGAGTTAGTCCGAAAGAAGCTGGGGTTAATATGATTGAAGTTTTTTCATTCGAACACGACAAAGTTGATAAAAATTTCTTGGTCGAAAACACTGGTCAATATTATGGCTCTAAAGAATTTTAAATTTATCAAGGAAATCTAATACTTTATTGAACAGAACTATACTTGTGTATAAACAAAATTTTGTTTTCCATAGTTCTTTAATCTCGTTTCATTTCTGATATAGATCACAATGATTAGGGGGTGTTGACAACAGGAGGAAACGTCCAAATATAGACATGATTTTCATTCTCCGTTACACAGATCACTCATTGTATCACTACGGGATTAGTCAACCAATCAAATTGCGAAATTTACAAAAAGACGAAACCGTGGGATTCAAGGGGATTCAAAAAATATGTTGTAAAGCAAAGTGAGAGCTTCATGTTTGTTTAAAAATTTTCAATATTCATATAAAACATAAGTCAAGCGAGCCTTCCAAAAAAGTATTGTAAAATAATATAAAAAATTTTTTATCAATTGTGTAACAATTTTGAAACGTTTCAACGTTTCCCCCTGTTGGTGTTGACATTTATTACGAAATTTTTTTTTGAGTCGGTGTCAAAAATTTTATTTCCGTAATATGATCAGGGTTTTTGCGAAAATTTCTCAAAATCTACATGATCCACTTTAATGTGAGATTCTACTATATAATAATCTTACCATTAATGTAATTTTTAAAAAATTTTGCTTGTTCCACAGAATTTTAGAATTAAATCATTTAATAATAAATTTTTTATTTTTTTTATGGAAAACTTTACTTGTAGCTGTGGCTACATGTTGCCGTATTCAATAATTCTATAATAGCAAAATTTTATAGGGTAACCTCTGTTGTGTAACTAAGTGAAAATGCTCCTCTCGCAATTTTACCCTAACCGTAATATTAATATCCACAAAATTTTTTTATAAAAAAACTATATTTGATAGTACGGCTACATGTAGCCTATAGCTACAAATAAATTAATTCTATTATTTAATGTAAAAATTTTAGATTAAAGTATGGTTGAACTTAATATTTTCTTAACATCCGCCACCAAAGCTCTTAAATATATTTTTTATGTATTGAACTAGAACAAGGCAGCTCTGCCGTTTGATTTTAATAATCATGTACGTATGTACGTAGAAATCGGTTATATTGTGTGGACAATGCTAATTTTGTATATATGCCGAATTTATTGTTGATTCTAAATCGAACAGAATTCTAAATAGACTCGATTTGTTAGAGAATTCGAATTCAACTTATCACTGTTTTCGAATTAGTGCGATTAATGATCATGAATCCTGCATGTTACCATTGTTAAAATAATGGTAACATGCAGGATTCACGGTCATTAATCGCACTAATTTGAAACAGTAATAATACGGTACTAAATTGTTTTCATTACAGTACACAATATGTAGCGATGCGAATTTTCTAATTATTAATTGTTAACATGAATTGTTAACTTAATAAATCAATGTTAACAATTAATTGAATTATCTAATATGCATAGAAAGTATCGATAGAATGTGTGATCAGCGAATTAAAACATATTTTCCAATATTTTTATGTACTCTAATATAAAAATGATTTAGTAGTGATAAAAATTAAAATATTTCAACGATAGAACCTTCCACTACAGCCTTTAATTGATGCGATCAATGATTTTATACTGCAGAAAATTGACAAAAATAATTGATTAGATCGTTTTCTACGAAGATGTTTTATGCATATTGCATAATTAATTTATTTATAGTCTAACTTATTAGTTAAATTTTAATTTTTAATCTTTAATTCCCATCGATAACTAAATGAACTTTCGTATAATTGACTATTATTTTCAATCGAAATTCACATCATTTATATAGTCTAAAGCACTTTATTCAAAAAAAATAAAGCTAACATAATAAAAATAAAAATACTTATAAACCTTATAAAGTTTTATTACTCCAAAGTATCTTCAGAAACGGATAAAATAAAGACACTGCTACGTTAACTTTTTAAAGAGATAAGAATTAAAGATACTTATAACAATAGAGTTCTGCAACTCCAAACTGTAATAGCCAATCATACGAGAGTCTCCATGCGCTTGAATGATTCCTGAATTAGCCAATATTGCTCTATAAATGTACGGCCCTATAAACTCAATCAATATACAGGAATCCTACTAATTCTCCGTTTATTCTCAATGTTCAAAGCTATTTTCGAATTCTTCAGATTAATATAGCTATAAAATAGTCTTAAACATATAAATTAATCATGCTGTTATTGATATGTCTTCACTCAAAGTTCGAAAACACATAAGCTTTAATAGATAAAATTAATTATAATAGGTTAATATAATTTTTATTCAATATTATATGGGGTCTTTGCCTTGAAAATCACCTTCCGACATTTCCGATCGGGCTAATTCGGACAAAACAAAGCTGTGTATTAGTTCATGTTTTATATGTAAACCCCATTTTGTCTTCATGGTTCAATGGTTTATAGAATGAAGTTTCGAATCAATAAAGCAAAAAGAGATTCAAATATAAACGTGAAACAGGAGTAAACGTCCAAATATAGATATGATTTTCATTCTCCGTTACACAGATCACTCATTGTATCACTACGGGATTAGTCAACCAATCAAATTGCGAAATTTACAAAAAGACGAAACCACGGGATTCAAAAAATATGTTGTAAAGCAAAGTGAGAGCTTCATGTTTGTTTAATCATTTTCAATATTCATAGAAAAGATAAGTCAAACGAGCCTTCCAAAAAAGTATTGTAAAATAAATAAAAAAACTTTTTATCAATTGTGTAACAATTTTATGACGTTCAACGTTTCCTCCTGTTTAAACGTGAACTAATATACGGATTTGTTTTTGTCCGAATTAGCCCGATCAGAAATGTCGGAGGGTGATTTTCAAGGCAAAGACTCCATATCTGCATTTTAAAATTTCCGATTCTGTAAGTCAATTACTTGTTAATTATTATTTCGGATGATGTTGAAATTAAGACTTAACTTACGATATTTAAAATTTTTGGGGAATAATATTTTTAAAGAAAAAAAATAATTCAACATTAAAAAAAGTCACATAAATTTTATCTTTATTATATTGAAACATAATGCGTAACAATTATATCATCAGTAATAATTGAACCTTAATATCTTTAATAAATGTTAGAGAAACAAATTTGTTTAGAAACATTTCAAAATATATAAAATTTTAACTTTGCTTAATATTTTCAAGTAAAAATATCTTCCAATATATATTTTATTGATTTTTTTAATTTTTTAAAAAGCTCTAAAATAATAAAGTTTAAATTTTATAATTAGCTTTATTAGAATTACTTTTAATTGTTTTTGTTGGCATATGAATAACCTTATATAAGTGAGAAAGAGAAATATACACAATCATGTGCAGCATCCCGTAAAATTTTCTTAAAACATTGTCTAGTTCTCAAGTTTATGATAGAAACGTGCTAATTTTTAGATTTATTCGTGGTGGACGGTTATCAAACGATCATGGTAATTTGAAAAACATGATAATTTACTGTGCACAGTTTTAACTAGCAACATGAATATGTAAAATCTATATTGTTTGCTCATTTTATATGATTAAATTCATTAAAGAATCGTAGGCATATATTATATAAATTAACTCAAACTACTTATTCATAAGACATGAGCTTATTGTAACCTATATAATACTTTTGAACTTGGTATGTGGCCCTCAGAGAACTACTCAAGGATTATAAAGTGGAAATATGAATATTAAGTGCATTAAAAGATTTTAACTTAAGACTACAAACTATAAGAACAAATTTTCTTTTGATTATTTAGCAAACTAGTTAGATGATATTCAATCAATTTAATACGCATACGTACTAATTTAGAATCCACAGTTACAACATACTTATAACTTTATCAGAAATTTTGAGACAACTTGTAAATTAATCAATAATTATTTGACAGATTCGATAATTTTTTGATTCTGCACTAGTGGTATTTATAAAGTGTGCATTTAAGAACTTTTCAGTTCAAGTAATTTCTAGGCAGACTTTAGTAAGTTCTCAGTGAGTTAAATTTCATGCGTCGAGGAACTTCTGTCGCTTTTAGAAAGACACATTTATTATTGATGTCTAACTTATGTCTAACTTATGTCCAGAACTTTTTAGCATTCAAGTGGGGTCTGCTGGTTGGCAATAACGGATTTATTATAAATTTTCTACTCAATTAAATGATTGAGTATAAAGTATATAAGAGTCTGTCTCAATTTTCAGGTTTAGTTCCAATAATAAATGAACCTATAGGCATTAACATAATTATGAAAAAAACAATAAATGATGCAAAAAAAAGATATATATGTTTATATTTATATGCACAAGAGCTTCGAATAAATAAGTTAAACCTTCGATTAACATCATTCCTCCTCTCACTCAACTGTCCCCTAAAAATTAAACAACCAATCAAAATGCCGGATGATTCTCATGCATTTTATGTTCTACCGTCCCACTGAGAAACAGTATAAGGGTAATTATCGAATGTTCTTCTTAAAATATGAATGCACGAAGGTTCAAATGAACTTCCATATAACATTTACTTTCTTAACGTTAGGTTAAGATCTACATATGTGTTGCAACATAGCGGGCTTTTATTTTGATTGGCCAATTTTTGTAGATCAACCCGTGATATAGTAAAAATTCTATTGGTTAATCGAAATTA
>CAJVPY010000374.1:0-28030 GCA_910591965.1 Dentiscutata erythropus | reverse complement strand
TTCAAAATGCTAAAACTTTTTACACAGACAATATTTTTAAAATCTGACCGGTAACTTTGTTCTTCATGATGAGCTCTTCATGATGAGCTCTACAAAGTTACCGGTCAGATTTTAAAATAATGTCAAAGTTTTATTTTATATATATTTAATTTGACTTTATTATTGTTATTGTTTTGCAAGGTTACTTTCGTCTCTTTTACTTCGAGTTGCCGTCACTCACATGACTATTAAAGATTGTACCTGGGTCAGTAGAGGTCTTTTTCGATTTTTAACAGCTAACCTACCCTGTTTAGTGCTTCGGGGTGCGTCGAAGGCGCTTTGAGTGTAGCCCGGATTTGTATCTGCGAATGCAAAATAAAATTTCCAATAATTAGAAATTTTACTTTGTGTTCGCAAAGAAGGAGGATGCTTTCCTCATGCAATCCGGGCTACACTCAATGCACTCCGATGCACTAAAACGAGGTAGGACGGCTGTTAAAAATCGAAAAGGACCTCTGCTACCTGGGTCAGATTAGGGACCGCAACATTATGCGAAACAAAATGGCAAATTATGCGATCAATGCCTTGGGCCTCCAGGATTATGCGAAATGACACCGATTATGCGATTCTAATAATTTACCAGATAAATTACTTTAGTAATTATAAATTCTTATAGCTAACTACAATTTTTTCCAGATTGTGTTAGTATTCAAGGCTTAAATTATCGACCGACTAAGTCGATGTTATGAAAATCAGCTTTGCATAAAACATCGATCTAGGTGTGATCTTTGACCAAATAAAACCCAAGTAAACTATTTGCGATAAATTCCGTTTACATATGAGTGACGCCAAGGGAAAATGGACATTGATTATTTAAATAAATAATCAATGATAAACCAATGTCCCATTTTCCCTTGGCGTCACTCATATAAATTGTTTTTTTGTGATCCAAAATCACTTAATTAGCAATTCACATAAGAACAGGAAATTTTTATAAAAGTTGAGGATAAGTATTCATATAGCTTTAATATCCAATTTCCCAAAATTATATAGTAAAAGATCGTTTTTTTAAAGTTCAAAATTTTGGCTCTTAATAAAGTATCTTTTAATTTTTGAAAATTCTACCGGACTTTTAACAAATGAAAGCCAAATACCATATTTTTATTAGTGATTTTGCCCAAAGTGAAAAAAAACGGCTAAAGAAAATTATCGTCTTAGCCAGTCGATTTTTTAAAGTCGGCTGATTGATTGGGAAAATTTCCGATATAAAAAATGAATGAATTTTGTAAATTCCGAAAAATTCTAGATTAAAGAACTAGTGCTACAAATTGCCAAAAATTTTGCAATCGATTAGTTGTCAACTTTTTGATTATTCGATTTTTATTCGATTTTAATATGAGTTGCCAAAAATTTTTCAATCGATTAGTTGCGATTTTCGATTTTCGATTTGTAGCACTATAAAGAACAAAATTAAATAGAACTATAGGTTCGACCAAGCCGACTAAGTCGATAAAATTTATCGGCTTAGTCATAGCCGAAAAATGATGCTCGGCCAGAATCACCAATTTTTATGCCTATATAGTTTAATTTTATATTATATTTCAACTATTAATACTTTATATTATAGGGAAACTGGATTCCAATATTTTAAATTATATATAGTAAATTTGCCCTATTTTATTATATAAGATGTCCTGTTCTTATATGAGTTGCTAATTAAGTGTGTTCTGAATTCACCTACAAACAGTGTTTAAAATTCAGTGTTTACGTGGTTCTCAAACATACAATTTTTTTAAGGAACAATGATATTTAAAATAAGGTTCTCTTATTTGAGAACATTTTATTACTTTAAAATGTTTTCAAAAAATATTCAATCTAATAAACTAGTGCTCTTGGGTTGAGTTTAGAGTCGAACCCAAGCCAAACTCAAGCAAAATCGGGTTGTATTTTGAAATCTATAGATTTGTATTATGTATTGTATAATTCAATTATTTTAAAAATTACAGAATTAAGTAATGCTACAATAATTATATAATTTAAATAATTTGACTCAAGCTGGTGTAAAGAGTTTTAGAGTTGGGTTTAGGTTACCCGAATTAATTCAAAGAACATTAAAAATTTTTTGTGAACACTAATAATTTAAATTAAGCTCTTTTGAGTCATAATTTTAAATTTGAAGTTCTATAGTGTAAGTGAGTAATAATAACACGATTAATTGTGATTAATTGTCTAACCGAGGTCCCTAAGTCAGGTATAGGGATTGAAACCGTCCAACTGTTGACCGATTGGTCGGACGATTAAACCATACACATTAATATTAGGGGTCTGCAACCCTGTGCCCAGCAAAAAATCTAGGCATGGGCACAGGCACAAAAAACTCATAGGTACAGGCACAGAAATTGGATATTTATTATTTAATTGTGCCTGGCACTTTGACTGGCACTTTTGTGTCTATATGCACAGGCGCGGCACAAGGCACTAGTGCCCGGCCTAGTGTCAATGTGCCGGGCATGGGCATTTGCAAACCCCTAATTAATATTTACAGAAAGACACTCGTGTGATTGGTTAATTTTTGTGATTTCCGGGTAATTAACCAATTAAAGTACATAATTTTTAAAGAGAAAAACTTACTAACTAATAAATACACAAAAAAAATTTAGAGAATAGTTAAACATGTGTGAGTGGGTTACAAAAAATCGTCACGTGTAGCGTTAATTACAAATATTACTGTCAACTCTCTCCGACATTTAGCAACATACATTTAAAGAACAATTAATAAAAATAAAAATTGAGACCAAACAGTAGCCAATATATACTTGGGCCCAAAATTAAAATTCCTGATCTGTCGAAGGTAGCAATTCGATAAACATGTCATAGGTACAGCGAAGGATGAAAAGGCATTTGAGTGATTTTCGAAATCTGTAATTCAAATGGCAATTTTGATATTAGACTCTACTACAATCAATGTGGCATAGGCGCAGCAAGGATGGAAAAAGGCATTTGTGGTTTTTTTTTTTGAAGGCGATAACTCAAATGGCAAAGCAATATTAATTCTGCTATAAAACTAGCATTAAAGGCATCTGGGACCTGTTAAAAGTGGAAATTCAAATAGGCAATTTAATCTTGGATTCTATAACGATCAACACAGGTACAGCAAAGGATGAAATAAGGAATTTAAGGAATTTTGAAATTTGCTAAAGGCGGCAATTCGGATTGGCTATTTAATCTTGAATTCTACAGCAATGCTGAAGGCGGCAAATTGAAATGGGTAATTTAATCTTGGATTTCATTACAATCAATGCGGAATAGATACAATCAAGATGAAAAAAAAAACACCCAAATGGTTTTTGAAACCTACTGAAGGTAACGACTCTAATAGGCAATCCGATCTTGGATTCTACAGCCAGTGATGAAAAAAAGCATCTGAGTGGCTTTTTACATCTATTGAAGGCGGCAATTTGTATGGTAATTTAAACTTGGTTCTGCAATCAATGTGGTATTATATTATTACTGCATAACAACTTGCAGGGTTGGTATAGACTGGTCAATGATTCAATCTTGGCCTGACCAATTTAACCATTCCGGTTTGGTACTGGTCAAAATTGGTCAAACTATAGAGCCCTTAACCGGGTCAGCTTCTTGACGGATCACGGGCCCAACCCGGGTTAAGTGGGTCATGGATAACATGTATAAAATTCATGAAAATTTCGATGCAGAATCTGAAAAGTTCCGGTTCAAGTATTTGTTACACATTAATATAAAAGCACAAAATAAAATTATAAAATCTATAAACTCTACTCTTTAAACTCTCGAAGTAACTTACATAACTATTAATCCAAGTAATAGCTCTAAATACGTAAGAGTCGCTACATCAACTTTATGAAAAATTTTCCATATGACCCATTAACCCGGGTCAATATCTGACCAGCCCGGGTAATTATTTTCTGACCCAGGTAATATCTCTATCAGTTACGTAGTTAAACTATACCTCAATATTATATATTATATATTATATATACAGTTGTAAATCCGAATAGATAATATAAACGTATATTATGTATAACCTATTTTTGCAGGTTTTACGTAGCTTCATTTTTATCCTTTTCAACTCTAATTCTATTTTCGTAACAATAACCGACACTATCTGTTTCGTAAGTATCCCATATCAGCAGATTTTTGATAATAATTGAATGCTTTATATTTATCTTTTTCAACTCCAATTCCTTCTTCATAACAATAACCAACATTATATATTCCTTTAGCATAACCCATCTCAGCAGATTTTAGATAATAAATGAATGCTTTATGTTCATTTTTTTCAACTCCAATTCCATTTTGATAACGATAACCGACATTATATGTTCCTTTAGCATAACCCATATCAGCAGATTTTATATAATAAATGAATGCTTTATGTTCATCTCTTTCAACACCAATTCCATTTTGATAACAATAACCGATATTATATGTTCCTTTAGCATAACCCATATCAGCGGATTTTAAATAATAAATGAATGCTTTATGTTCATCTTTTTCAACTCCAATTCCATTTTGATAACAATAACCAACATTATATATTCCTTTAGCATAACCCATATCAGCAGATTTTATATAATAAATGAATGCTTTACGTTCATCTCTTTCAACTCCAATTCCACTTTGATAACAACAACCGACATTAGATATTCCTTTAGCATAACCCATATCAGCAGATTTTAAATAATAAATGAATGCTTTATATTCATCTTTTTCAATGCCGATACCGTATTGACAATTGTATCCAAGACGACAAAGTTCGGGCGAATTTTCTTGATTCATTTTTTAAGAAAAATTTGAAATCCCGAATTTTTTTACATTTTTATTGTCCGGAGCATAACGGAGGACATTTAATGTTTATTCATAGTGATACAAAAGTTACGATTTTTGATGCATCAATTTATTTTTTTATATTGCAGCATCAAAAATGTAATTTTGCAGATTCATGTCTGTTCGCATACGTACGTAATTATAATGTAACAAACAAAACTTAAAGTATATCAGTATATGGTAGTGTTTCGGGCGAATCCGAAATACAGTATTTCGCCAAATCCGAATTCGAAATAAGGGCGATATTAATTTCGCCCGGCATTTAAAATTTTGAAATGTCTGAATTCCGACAATGTCCGCCAAAATCCATAATGGCCAAATTTTATATTTAATCCGAATTTTAAATCTTTCCAAAAATCCCGGGATAGAATAAGAATCCTAACGTATCACCAAAATCAGGTACGTACGTACGTACGTATATATTATGTGAGATTAACAAGTCACAACGTTTCAAGAAAAAAAAAAAATCCAATATTTTGTTTATTAATCCGAATTATTTGAAGAGTTTATTTAATCATTGTAAATAATGAACCTGATTACATTTAAATTAGACTATTAATTAATGTTGGGGATGATGCTGAAATTTAGGGTCCCCATTTAAATCCATAATACCTACTAAAATTCACATATACTTTTTTACTAGCAACACTAACCCTAACCCTAAAAAAAAACCCCCTAACGAAAAGGTTTTTAAAATTTCATAATAAATTAAATCAAAATTTCAGCATCATCCCCGACAATTAATAATAGATTGTCAAAGTTCTTAACAAAAGAATTTGTGACTAAAATTGTGAGTGAACATGTGATTCTAATTATGCAATGAGGCTAAAATAATGTGATCAGAAAGTTGTTCAAATATTACAATTAATTGAAACCAGCCTAATCTATTAAAATTGTGGCTTAAATTGAAATTCATCAATAATCGTATTTTCCACTTGTGCTGTTTTTCTACGAGTCACATACCTGACACCAAAATTTAGACATGTTATATCATTTACGGTGTACTCATTTTCCTTTTGAAATCAAATACCAGAATATATTTGTAGCCCAATTTACTCTTCTCTCAAATAGATAAAGAATAAATAAAAGATTCACATGATAATAAATATATAGATTCTAGCTTACCTTTCTAACAAACTATGAGAATGTGATCAATGGATTCTTTTTAATAGGTTAGATCATATTCAAAAGAAGGATAGATTAGATAATAAGGTGATGTGTTTTTATCAATTTGGTTAGATGGTTAGATGATATACAAGTAAATTCTAAGAATAAACATTTCGATAAATACTAAAATGATCTCAGAATCCACTTGTCCATCCTTGAGTTGTTCTCTGAGGACCACATGTTTGACACCAAATTATGTCAGTTATAATACGCACATTTTCAAAAATTATTATAGAGTTGCAGAAAGATTTTCCATCGTTATAATTATTAAGTAATATGAAAGATGGTTTTATATCAGTGCACGATGAAAGACTATAATTCTATTATTAAAATCAGGCGGCAAAACTATATCTCACAAATCAGAGTATCAGCTTATATCGGATTTTACATATTTCGGAAACTCGGATTTTATTTCGGATCATCCTACAAAATCCGAAACATTTCAGAATTTCGACCGAAACATTAGTATATGAACTAGGAAAATCACCATCTGGCATTTTTCTGACCAATTTTAATTAAATTAAAGTATCGGTTCTTATTTATATGCAGCACAACTTTTATTATATACATTAGATTAATAAAATATCGAAAAAATCCTAATTCTCCGAAGATATAACGCTCTAAAAATAGAATAAAACCAATCAAGCATGTGACCTTGTTTGAAAAATCTGGAATAGAAATTTTTGTGTAGCGTGAACTTTAATTACATTTCTCTCAAAAATCCTCTCAAAGGTGGTGTTCCTAGTATATTCCTCACGATTTCATTTAGTCATATGGCTTAATATTCCTACCAACTGATCTGTAAAACATTAATATATTGATTCCGCAATGATAAAGAACATTGGTCACATGTTACAGAAATTCTCAAGGGCTGAATCAAGGCGAAGATTAAAAATCCGATTTATTGGTTTCCCTTAACTAGGAATGACAAAAAAATATGTGATGTTTATAATTCGGTTATGCTGAAATCTAAACGTAAAGTAGTCTTATTATAATTTATCACCTCTAGTTTTCCTTTAGTGTTAACAAAATCACCCATAAGAAATAATAGACGTAATCTACAGTTTAATAGATACAGTACATAAGAACTTTCTACAAATCTATATAGAATTAGATAGAACATTTTCGATTTAAAATTATTTTCAGCCATGATATATTAAGGATGACCTAAAAAATTTAATATTGAATTCGGGAAAGTGTCAGTCATTATATAATAGAAAAAAGACGTATTACAATGTTTTTTAACAATTAACTTTGCTACAGGATTGTTTAGTGTAAAATATTTAATTAATTTTTTAATTTCAGCTAAAAATTACAGTATAATTTTGGCAGCTATAAAATTTGACCAAATTTATGATCTAAAATAAGTAAGTCATGCAGAAAATTATATCATAATGACATAAATTTTATTGGTTACATCATTAATGAAATTCAAAAAAAAAAAGTCTATTGCTTAAAAATGACGTTTTCGTTCGTAATTTTAAATGACCTCACCATGACATGTATGTTCAAAATCAAATAATTCTGAAAGTATATAAAGGTGAATTGATTTCGCTCAAAGTTTTATCATCAAAATCATCAAACAAATAATCTATTAAATCAAATCAAATCAAACAAACGTTAAACAAATAATTTGCAAAAATGTCTGACGAACAACAACCAAGCAAAGTCAACGCTAATGTTAACTACTATACCGGCGCTACCAAAGAAACAGGTAATTAGAATTTTAATATGAAATTGCTTATGCTAATATATATATATAATTAAATAAAATATATATTAATTCAACATATTATATTTTCTAAATTAAATTAGTTGGAAACTTAGTTGGTAACGAATCCCTAAAATCCTCTGGCCAGGCTGCTCAAATCCGCGGCAACGCAGAATATGATGCTGCCAGTAAAGAAGCACCCTCAAAACTCACTGGCAATTATAACGCAACCGCTGGTGCCGTAAAGGAAACAATCGGATCCGTAATTGGACATAGCGATTTAGAGAAATCAGGTGCTGAACAACGTAGAAAGGGAAATGAAGAATTAGAAGCAGCCAAATTGGCAGATTATGTTGGTGGTGCCGGCACCAAGGTTAAAGGAACTGTAAAAGAACAAATTGGCTCAACTATTGGCAATGAGCGATTGGAAGCAGAGGGTGCTGCCACCAGAATCGAAGGCGATGATAAAATGACAAAGAATGGTTAAATTTTCTTTTTCGTTACTTAGATAGTAACAATAACTATGTTAATATTTATGTCAATTTATATTTGAATATATTGTATTTAATTCTTTATCAACATTAAGGCCTTTTAAATAATAAATTTATTTCAATTATTATTTCAATTATTTTTATGAAATAAAAAAAAAATTACAAATAATTTATATCTGATATATACAGTATATATAAGTGAAGCTATATTAAATGTAAATATAGTTATTTGACAACAAGTATATATATACTAACATAGTAAGCCTACCGGATAATAAAAAGTATAATTTAAAAAATATATATTTTAGGTATACAAAATTGTTCTATATATTTGTTCTCGTGTATAATTTTAAAAGTGACACCAAAACGAAAAAATATAAAATTTTTTAAAAATTTCCATTCGTAATTAACAAATTAAATGTTTTTAAAGATAGGGTCATGTTAGTAGTACGGAGAATATGCTTATAAGTCACACGGTATAAAGTCTCGGGCGTAGAGATGCAGAAATTTAGTGACGTATAGTTACGTCAAAAAGTGTTGTAACTGCGCATGTCGTAATAGCCGACATTTGTCGCCTGATTTAATATTAGTCTTGTGACATATTGTTATGTACTTGTATTTTCAGAATATACAAATCGAAGCTTTAATATATAACAAAAGATCAATTTTATAAGTCAATCTCATTTTAGTGTTGTGACTTATTCTATTAGAAAAAATTTAGAAAATTCATTATATTATCTTTATAAATAAATTCACTATTTTAAAAGAATTTCAAACAGACCGACTTAGAGTCTAACTTCATTTTTTAGTTTTCATATGAGAGGTTCATATAACGAGTGATTGGTATCGCCGAATATTATCTATCTGAAGTTACGACATAAG
This sequence comes from Dentiscutata erythropus, assembly GCA_910591965.1. Lineage (NCBI taxonomy): Eukaryota > Fungi > Glomeromycota > Glomeromycetes > Diversisporales > Gigasporaceae > Dentiscutata > Dentiscutata erythropus. The sequence continues at coordinate 18,934 of CAJVPY010000374.1, read as the reverse complement.
TCAATATTACAGCATATATTTAACATCATGACAAATGTCAGTTGCAGCTTTTTTTGACATATCGATCACAACTGTGAATGCTGCATAATCAGTTACATCATCGATCATATTTCTGTACCTATAATCGGGCGGCTTTAGTCGCGAATTCGATATGGATCGGCTTGTATAGCTGTCGCGTAAAATGGGAGTTCCTAGCTTGTTTTTTATACTAACCTGAAATGATAAATTCAAAGAGCAAAAGTTATGGCAGGAGTGAGAGTACAGGAATGGAGTAGCCTAACAGGATGGCAGCAAATTAAGTTTTATGTTTCAGTGTTTAGCCTCGTTAGTGAAACCTGTTGGAATAGCAATCAAACGTGTTATATACAGGTCTATGCTTGCCAACAAATCATGGCAAATTTAACCAGAATTTAAGATATGGAGCGGATAAACTATTAATTGAATAATTGTCGTGAAATTCGGATGATCATGAAATCTAAAGCTTCCATTGGTTAACCTAACCAATCAGATCATCCGCGACAATAATCAAATTGGGGCCTCCAAAAATAAGATTTAATTTTATGCAAAAATTAGATTGATTTATATAAAAAAAAAAAAACTACATCGCTGTGGGCCCCCATATAGAATATATGGACTAGGTGCTGAGAAAAGGGACCAATTTTAATTAACTAAAAAAATTGATTTTCTCGATGATTAATCAAATTTTTTTATCAAAATTCGATTAGATAATCATCGAGAAAATTAAGTTGGTCCCTTTTCTCAGCATCTATATGCGAACGTTTTTTCAAATTTTTAATTGGATTATTATTAACGTATATAATGACTTTTTTTTATATTGTTTACTAAAGTTTTAAGGAAACCAATTATAATCAATTACTGATGGAATTTAGAAATAATCATCATCACTGTTGATGAAATTGTGAAATTAATTCACCAGCACCTCTGCCTCCATGCATCCTCACAACTTCTGCCACACCTTAGAACCTTACTCGTAATTGTTCATCTTTGCTATTTCTCAACCATCTTTCGCATAAACAAATAGACATATATGACTAAGCCATAAACAACAATAACGTGGGAATGTACAAATACAACATGTGAAAACTTGTTCCTGGTAAAGCAACTCTTTAAACCAGTTTAGTGGCTAAGATTATTCACCCGTGTCACGTGATAATCCACTTATTTGGATATATATATTTTTTATTAATAATTATTATTTTTTTAATGAATTAATGAATTATAATTAATTAATTAATTAATATATACGTATACGTATAAAAAAGATACATACAGTACAGTACGTATACAGTACTATGCGTGATTAGTTATCTGTTATTAATATTGTCCATTGTGATGTTATATTAACCTCCCCAAGTTATTCTATCTTCCCACATATATACAACTCTCGTTCAATATAAGAATTACCAAGTAAAAAACTTGCTATTGAACTCTTCCTCTATATACTGTAAGAAAGAGCTACCAAGTAATAGACTTGTTATCAAGATAGTTTAATATGGACTATCAAGATATTCATTATTCATTAGTTAATAAATATTATATACACTATATACTAGATATATCTAAGCCACCCTTAAACATTATTCTTAATAGTTTTGCGTTATTAATGCAAATATACTATATAGTATGATTGTCTAGTTTGTAGCGAGCGATCGTGATGGTGTGTCTGAATTGATAAAACTCGTGACATAGCGGTAACCCTTTTTTTTTGTAAGGGGTATTTTAGTTTGCGCAACACGATAATTTATCTAGTTGACAATGAGTATATAGTAAAATGAAATTTACAAACGTAGAGTAAACCTATTGAAAGAGGGATTTTAAATCTATTTAATAAAAAGATTTTTTTCATACGTAGTGAAAGATTAAAATTTAGGTGAACTAACCTCATTTAATACTTGATGGTTCTTGTTGTAAGATAATTTTTGTCATCCTGCTTTTGGTGTAAACGTTTTATCCATAGATCGAAGACCATTATCATTTGATGAATTTAAATCGATAAAATAAAAAGAGGTAATACGTTGTGATTTCCTATGTTCGCGCTTAGTTGTTTTTTGTGAGTTTAAGCCAAGATAAAAAGAAAAAGGAATATCTGTATCTGGTGAAAATTTTGGAGGTAAAACCACTTCTAAGGGATAAATGGTGAAAAAAGTTTCGTCGTCGGTTTCCTTACAGATCGATTTTTTTATCGGGATGTAAAGTCCCAGATAATTACTATAAGGTGTACTAGATTTTTCGCTGACGTTAATGTCAAAATCAAGGTCAAGGTCAAAAAAGACTCCTGAATCACGAGAATTGGTCTGTTTATTAGCTGACATTTTTTTTTTTTTTTTGGAGATTATGAAATTTATAAAGTTTTTTTTCTTTTTTTTTTTTTATTTGTTTTGAGAGATGTTATTTCTATTGAATTGTCATTTTATAGCCACCGTGGCAGTCCTAAGCTCCGAAAGTTCATCGACTTTTCTGTATGTGGCGGTCGAAGGGAAAAAGTTTAATTTTTTTTTAAAACGCATTTCCGTTTTTTAGTTGTCCTTATAAGTTAGTTTCAATTATATAATCATTAATTTATACACTACATTCGTTATCCACATTTTAAACCCGAATTTACACGTATCACCACAGAAAAACAAAATATACATTTAGTTATCCTTTTTTATGTATATATATATATATATATATATATTATATATATATAATATATATAAGACAATGATCGGATATTTACCTATTTTCTAGGTAAGAATCTTCTAGATGCAGACACCCCCCTTAAGAGAGGAGTTCACAAGACACTTTGTTTATTAAATTACAATCCGGTGATCTTCTTCTTGAAAGCATTTACTACGTAAAATTACGTTAAAATAACATCTATTCGTTCTTAACTGTTAAGAACTTTTATACAATGTGGCGCGTCTAAAAAATCAAAGTTAGATCCCGTGAGTCATACTAAAGTGTTAATCTCATTAAATCACGAATAAAACATACATTCTTTCTTAAGGATCATCCTTAAAGAATTGCCTGAGAAAATTACTAAATGAATCCTTTAAATAAAGATATATTTGTATTGAACTAATAAACCAGCTTTTATTACAAAAAAAGAGAATTACAATATTTGTAATTTGAAAATTAATTTAATCAATTTAATTACAATAATTACAATTCGTTAGTCTAGATAGAATTCTAATAAACCTTAAATATAGATTTCCCAAATCTTATCAAAAATAGGGGTACTGAAACGTTTTCGGAAATCCTTCTGAGAATGTCCTTTTCCTTACATTTTATGAGTTACGTGTCTCAAAGTAGTAAGGTGACATTAAATTTTACTCGAACTTTTTGAATACTTTTTGGGCTGGCAACGAAACATGCGATGTAGTACGGCATAAAGAAATTAATCCATCTTGATGCAACTAACAAAACATTATATTGCATGCATACATACTTGTAAATAGATACGAATAGATAAGTAATCATTATGCTTGATATACTTGATATACTTGAGAGAGTGCGAGACTTAAAAGCCATGTTTATAACACGCATTTCTATTATCTATTATTATCTATAATATCAAGTTCTCGTGACTTGATGTTGTCTGTTGTTGTAACTACATCATCTGAACTGAAAAAATGAATAAACCTTAACAAAAAAAAAAAAACCCTTTTCTGATAGAATTAAACATTATTGTTTACTGTAACACGTAATAATGAATTATTGTACCTTTTTACAAATTTATTTAACTATTTGCAAATTTTTCTAACGCTAGTGCGGTATGGTATATCCGGTTTTTCATAGCCGTTAGGGGTCTTTTCCTTGACTTGATTACTTATCAGACGCTGTTATCGTTATACAAAAAGAAAAAGAAGGCTTACAAAATTAATTACACAAATTAAATCTGTCGATATTTTCTAAAAAAGGAATTGCTTATTTTTAGATTTTTTTTTTATATATCGATTACCGATATATACGTACAAAAATATTAACGTTAATATTTTTGGTTGTTAAGTACTGTATTACAGTATTAGTTAGAAGCGAAGTTTTCGCCAAACCATCTCAGAACCACCAACAAATTTCATTATCATATGATGATCGACCAGAGGTCTAATTCATCTTGATGTAATCTATCACTGTAAATTATTTAATTTTTACTTTTTAATAAAATAAATAATTCTAGTAAAAAATTCTTTTTAATATGACCAAAAAGTTATAACTACGATTCTACGTATTGAAAATATGCTATTTTTTAATCTATAAACAAATTTGTTTATTAATTTAAAACACAATCAATACTTTCAAAAAAAAAATTTGTTAAAAAATTTTGTACGTACGTACATACATATCCAGATGTTAGTTTAGCCATAGACATTTTTTAAAAGTATAAAATAAAAAATATTAATATGTATATATATATATATATATATATATATATAATATACTGTATTAATTTAAACTATTAACATCACCTACTAAAATTAGTGCTCGGCACAATCAAGCAAAACCTTGACACTCAAACACTTATCGAATACCAAATAACCATTGATCAAATTACTTATCTGTTATATACATACTGTATGTATATATAGATATTGTATAACTGACTTGATTTATAATATTCGACTTAATCAAGTATTTTCTTGATTATGTTAAGCACTATATAATTGGTAATCTTTATAGTAAAAAAAAAATTTGTTTTATTGTCTTTTATATATACTATATATATAAATTTTAAAAATGTAAATTTATTATAAAAAGATTTATTATTCTTAAAACTGTAGAGCAATTTTAGGTAAATTTGTCTAAAAAATTGCTATAAATTTGTTTATAATTTGGTCGATTTTAACGTTACCAGAGGTGAAATTCACCGGATATGCGGCATTTAGAAAACAATCTTAATAATTAGTGTCTGGCTAACTAAGTAAAAATGTTTAGCATTAGTGTTATTGCACAAAAAATGCGTAGCAGATCCTCGATTTTGATTGGCTAACGGTCGAGGATTTTCATAATTTTGGCTCACATTATATAATTGTTTACTAATTTCCGGCTAGAATTAACTTTTAATTTTCTTATTACAAAATTAAAACCCACATTATAGTAAAATTGGCCTAGAAGCAATTTTCACAAGTATTTTGCAGATTAGTATAGTATGGGTGGGCAGATTAGTATAGTATAGGTCAATTTTTAAACTATACTATAGACCAGGTATTATATATATATATGAGCATTTCTATAATTTTGCAGATCCGTATAGTATAATTTTAAAAATTGGTCTGTACTATACTGATCTACTCACCTATACCATACTGATTTGCTATAGTTTCAATTTTCACTTAATAGGTAGCTGCGATTTTATTAGTAAAATTCTAAGTAATTTTTTGATTGTTATTTTTAGCCAATCAAGGTTGAGAATTTGTTATATATTTTTGTGTAGCATCTAGGTTTAACCAACCCCAGATATATTATTTTTAAAATAATTTAGATTTAAATATATTATTTAGATCTTTTATAATATAATATATAAAAACTTTAACTCTAATTTTAATTTAAACTATTACTTTTACTCTAATTTTAACTATTTATAAATTTGCTTAAAATTTTTTTTTGGTGATTATATTATAATTTATTTGATAAATTAATTTATATATATAAATGCTTAATATATAAATAGAGAATTTCTAGGCATCTCTGGTTAGAGATATATAACTTATATATCTCTGGTCTACTCAGCCAATCAAACCTCAAAAAAGTCAAGTAATTACATTTATATACTAATCTGATCAGCCCAAACATGCATGGTATATACAAGATATTCTTGATTAACTTCAATCAGATTATCTAATATATATATGTATGTATTATATAATTTTTGTTTTTTTTTTATTTCTTTGAGTTGTGGCTTTTGTTTTTTGGTTCTCTTTTTCCAGATATATAGCATCACTGGTATTAGTACAAATTTTGTGGCTTTCGTTTTTTTCAAACACTTAATTATATAGTTGAGTCTTTTCTTAATTGGAGTTTGTACACTTTGCTTTTGTTTTTCAATTTTAGTTAGCTTCACTTGACTAGGGTTTGAGGCACAGGGGCATGGGCATGCCAAATTTTCAAAAAACTAATAGATATACCCTAATCACATAAATGCTAAAATTATAACTATTGGTTAATTTACTAGTTATAATATGCAAGCTAGTCAACATAAATCTCTTGATATGATGAATTTATTAATAAAACATTTAATAGAACTGATCATACCAGTATTATTATAATAAGAGTAACTTGTAATTACCTATATAGTTCAATATACTGTATGTCACTTAATAACTTATTCTAAATTACAAAGCTATACATTTTTTAATTTTTTTTAACAACCGATAAATTAATTAAATATACACTATACAATTAAATCTGCTGCTCAAGAGCATATACTTGATTATAATAGTAGTATAAAGTAAATAATAAAGTACAAAAATATAGAAAATATTGTAAGTAAACTATATAATTTAATTAAAATGTATTGATAAAAATTTAAAATAACACAATTGTAATTACAAATACCTATCTAAGATTTTAGCTTAGAATTTTTGATTTACCCAGTACGATCTGCCAAAACAACAATTTATTTCCCTCAGGATCCTTAACTTTCTAAAGATTTCGTACCAATCACGGTACCCCTCTTGGTCATCAATTGGCTGTTGTCTGCCATGTCAAGCATGTTTAAAAAGACTATTTTGGCTTCATCAGCGAAGACCATGCTAGTTTGGTTCCCACGAGACCCATTTCCTGGTTAGACTATCCCTTTCTTTGGCCATATCTAATTTCTCTTCTTTTTAGCTAACCTTGATTCTTCTGATATCTTTCTCTTTTGTACTGCTCGCTGGGTCTTTATTTTCTTTGTCTTGCTCCTTTGTCTCTTCGCTTTTTTTTTTTCTTGTATTTTCTGTTTTCTTTTCCTTCGTTATGCCTTCTTTCTTCTCTTATTCTATTATTTTTTCATATTGAGAGTTTCAGATAAGCTTGCGAAAATAATGCGAGAAACTATTGACAAAGGCGTGCAGGATTTTGGAAGTCTTTGCTACTTCTTCTAATAACGAGCTAATCTTTTGGACTCTCTGCTTGGTCACCATGCCTCTTATTAGTTCTTTCCTAGTTGAGATTTTTTCATCGAGACTTTTGCTAAATACTAATTCTGCTATTTTCTGCTTATTGTATGTTTTCAGATTTGCTTTTTCTTTTTCTGCTTTGTTAACGATAGCTAAGCAGCCTTCTTCTTCAAGCTTGCCCCATGTTACTTGCAACTTGGTGTATTCGGCTAAGTGGTCTTGTGTCCCACATTCTTGGGAGCAGATCTTGCAAGTGTTATTCATGTATACGTTTCTTTTTCTCTGTTTCAAAACTTGCATTGTTGAAAGTAAACCATTAAGACACTTGATTTTAAAAATCCAATCTTTGTGAGCTTGGGAGCTTGTACATTTTCTTCTTTTGACTTTGCTTATATCTTTCCAAACCTCTCCCCAGTCTACTTCATTTTCTTTGTGAATTGTCCCAACCCATTTGTTTATACTTTTTATATTTTTTCACTCAATATCAATAACTAGATCTGTAAGCTGTATAACAAAATCTTTAGTTGCGTCGTCTACACATATCTCTTGCCATCTTATTTTAGCGATCGACCGTTTGTTTCAAGACCATCTCGGGTTTAGAAGCAAAGAACTATTTACCTCTTTCTTTGCAAGTTTGTTGGCCTTTTCATTGCTTTGCACCCTACTGTGTGCTTTGATCTTGTTAAATCGCACCCTTAGTTCTTTAAGTTCAATTGTTCTCGATATTTGTTCTAGAAGGTAAAGATTTTTTTTTTTAACTATATCACTTGGCTTGGTTTTGTTTTGGCTTGCTTGAATTGCCTGAATTGATACTGCACTATCTGTATAAATATTCACTATGGCCTTGTTTGGTGCAGTTAATAAGGCTGTCCATATTGTACCCAGTTCAGCTTTTGTTGATGATGGCCAATCTTTTATAGCTCTCTTAAATTTTGCTATATAGTTTTTACTCTTCTTGGCTTTATTTTCTATAGCAGCCACCCATTCTATTCTCATTTGTCTTCTTTCTGGGTTCTCTGTAGGGTTCGATAAAGACCCATTTGTATAGAAGAATATCTTTCTGTGTGGCTTCAGCTGCGTTGCTAATTGTTTTAACTCCTCTTTAATTTGTATACCTTCGAGAGCTTAATTGATTATCTCTTTTTCTAATGGGTAGATAAGAATTTCTTTTGCCAAGTCCTTATACTCCTCATTGTTGTAGCCTTCGAGCACCTCTAGTCCAAAGTGTGTATCTAATATGCAGCTTACAGAGACCACTAGCTCTCTCATGTGTGCTTGAAAGTCTACTTTTTGGACAAGATTTGGGTTTATAATAACTGCTCTGTTTTTTTAACTTCTTCTTTTTAAGGCATGATTCTGGTGTTGTGTTTTTCTCTATATTCTGTTCGCAACCTGAGCACTTCTTAAATCTAACCGTACTGTTATCTGGGCTCATAATCATTTCCCAATACTCTATTATGAAAGTTTTGTGCCCCTTCTTTTCATTTACTTTCCCAATTCTTTCTGTTTCTTAGCAATATCTACTATCTTTTTCTTTTGTCATTGTCTATAATAGAGTATATAATTTTTGGACTTAGAGTATTTATTGCTTTAGTTTTGAAGTCGGGTTTGATTATATAGCTCTCTTCATTTTCTAAAACCTTCTTCTCGATACTTCTGAAGTATTTGGGCACTTTGCTAGCAGCTTTGTATTGTTTATATTGCTTGATTTGTTTCCATATGAGCAATTTGCTACCTGTTTTATCACATAATTGCTCTAATACAAAAATTCCTGCCTTTTTTTCCTAAATTAAGCTCTTGATCTGTTTTGGCTCTAGCAAGTTTACTATCTTAATACCTTCTTTTGTGAGTTCAAGGCTTTTTTCCATCTTCTCTAATCTAAAACTTAAATTCATTTGTTTTGCCTCTGTCACGATTTTGTAGATTAAGTTTTGCTTGAGGTGTATTTTCCTCAATCTTGCTAGTTCCAGGCCTAGAATGCATCTTGGGCTTTTGCAATTTATTTGTGCTTGCTGAATTCTGATCCATACAGCTTCTCTAAAATCACCTTGGCTATTTATTTGTTTCCTAAGCTCTGTTACATGATGTGTTATTTGATTTTGCCAGATTATTTTTAGCCCTGCTATGTTTTTGTGCACTAGTATAGCATTGGCTAATATAATGGCCAGGTCAGATTTATTCTTTATAAGCTATACTAGAGGGCTCTGCAACCTGTCGCACTGTTCTCTTAAAAGGACACTATGTTGTAGCCTATACTCCAATCTTGGCAAAAGTACTCTGTTGTTGATATAAATTAGCTATGCTAGTATTGAACTTTTTCTTGCTAATGCTTTTATTATTATATTAATTTCTTTTCTGGCAATGTTTAGTGCATAGTGCTGGCTAGATTTTTTGGATAGCCATACTTCCAGAAATCTTGTTGGTTCGTTTGACTTTTTCTTAACCACTTTTCTTTTTGTTGGTCCGATTTCTATGCATCTTGACTCACACTTCTTTTTCCCTTCTCCAATTACCAAGAGCTCTGATTTTTTGCTATTTATTTCGATATCATTTAATCTATAAAATTCTTGTGTGATCTTAATTGTTTTTTCTAACTCTTGCTTGCTGTTTGCTATGAATGTAGTGTCATCTGCATAAGTGATAACTGGAATCCTCAAACCTTGTTGATAAGCTAGGTTCTTTCTAAGATCATTTGGCCACTGTACTTCTAATCTATAACCTCACTTAGGACTTTCTTGTATTTCAGTTAGCAAAGGGTCATAAAAGATTCGCCACACCAAGGGGGATATTACTTCTTTTTGATCTATACCATCACCTGCTACGAATCTCTCTGTCACACTAATACTTGTTAAAACCTTCATCTTTTTGCTTTTATATAAGCTTAGAATAAAATAGACCATCGTTTTAGGGAGTTTAATTTGTTTTATAGCTAACTCTAGCATTTTCAGCCCTACTGAATCATATGCTTTTTTTATGTCCTGAAACATCATCTATAATTCTTTTTTCTTTCTTTTGTCTCTTCTATTAGGCAACTTAGGAGGTGTATAGATAATGCGGTGCCTTCACCTGGTAGGCCTGCAAAGTTCCTCCCTCTAAGTATTTTTTTCTTTTTTATAACTTTGGTTAGTCTGTTCATTATAATTCTCACAATTGTCTTTTTAAAAGACTTCAGAAGTAAGATCGGTCAGATATTGTTAAACTTGTAATACTATTCTTTTGTTTTAGATATTGGGTACAAAATACCTAGCTTCCACTTCTTTGGTATTGCGCCAGACTTTATACAAGCTGAGGTGAGATTTGTAAAAAACCCTCTTGTGATTTTTCCTGCCTCTTTGATTAAAGGATATGTGATTCCAAATGTCCCTGGGGCAGACTTAGCTTTGACTTGTGCAAGAGCACAGTCTCACTCTGCTGCATTAACATCATTTAACACTTCTGAATACCATGTCTCATCTATATTCTCCTTTGGAGAGTATTGTTTTGCCTATTTTTCTGGCAGCGTACTTGGGTCTGTCGTGTTTCTTTCTCGGAATTGCTTTTGAAAATGTTCTTTGACCTCTTCAAGGACTTCCTTTGTCTCATATAGAAGTTCTGCCTCTCCTTTAATTTCTTTGACAATTCGGTCTATTTTAATTTTTCTGTATGGCTGATCTAGCAGGCTATTGATCATTTTCTGCTAATTTGATATAATGATACTGTGTCTCTCTTTTATGCATTTTCTTATCTCTGCTTCTTCTAGTTTCTTAATTTTAACTTGCCATTCTTTGTGTATAATTTTGGCCCAAATCTTGAAATTTTCTATATTTAATAACCCTGAATCGCCTAAAAGATTTCTACTATTGTTTTTTTGAGTTTGGTTTAATTAATTCAGTAACCTTTCTGCATTTTCTTTCTGGAAGGTGCCTTTTTTGATTTTGCGACAGCCCTTGTTGCAAGCTTTAACTGCAAGTTTGAGATTGCATATTTCTTTGTCTTCTCTGCTAACCTGCGAGATTTTTGGATTTTTTTTTCTTTTTGGCAGATACGTATTGGCAGCCATTCTTATACAATTTTCTATTATATCTCATTTCTCATCTAAGCTTTTTGGGCCCACTTTTGCCACTGGTCTTTAAGTTTTTTGTTTAGATATTCTTTGTATTGCTGCCAATCTTCTTTGGAGGCTTTGTTAATGTCTATATTTACTTTTTTTCTGTTCCACCTTCTTTGTTTTACTGGCTGAACCTTCCTCAGCTCTAGGGCTGTGAGGAGACTTGCATGTATAAGTTTGTAATCGCTAGTTGTGCATATATCCATCTTATCAACTTTACTACCAATAATGTTATTCCTCTACTGCTCTAATACCCATATATAATCAATACGAGTTTCTGAATTTTTATTTGACCATGTTGGCAGGTTTATTGTTTCTTGCACATTACAAAAATTTCTCTTCTCTAATGTTGATATAATTCTTTGCTTTAAATTTGTTCTAGACTGTATCTCCGTATAGCCTGCAGCATTGCTTGTATACTTATCTGTACTAATATTAAGGTTTCCAAGTACAATAAAGCATTGTGGATTCTTTTTGCACTACTCTATACTATTCCTTAGTCTTTCTAGTATCTCTGCCTGTATGTCTTTGTTGCTTGAAGCGACATATACAAAGATGATATATATTGTAAGCCTTTTGAAGTTTAGGCTTATACTTAGAAAGTATGGGCTGGTTTTGTCTATTTGTATAATGTGTCTTTCCCAAGACTCTTTTATCAAAATGCCAATGCCTGACCTCTTCTTTTTGTTAATCTCTGCATCAGCCTATATGTTTTTGTAGCAGTCTTCTTTCTTGATTGTGAAGAGGCCTTCTTTACTACAAATATTAGTTTCTCCAATTCCTAAAATGTCTATGTTTTTCTCTTTTGCATAATCTATAATTGCTTTTAGCTTATTCTTATTGTTCTTTAAACCATTTATGTTGTGAAACCCTATGTTTAAAACCCCAAAATATTCGTAAGTGTTTTTTTTCCCTTCTTCAAACTCACTATAATTCTTTTCCAATTTATTTCCTCTATACTCTTTCTCTTTTCCTTTCTGTGACTATGGAAGTTGGTTATTATTAACCGAAGTGTCTTCTATTACCTCCCTTTTTTTTCTTTTAGACAACCCAGCTTTATTTATTAATTCGTCTATAGTGCTCTTAGGAGCGGTCCACAGGGACGGCCCTTGTGGTTCTATTATATGTTCTTGAATTTTGGGTTTCGAGCCTATCTAGCCTGTTAAAGATTTGTTATAAAGCAGTGAATATTGAGTCTTCTCTTTCTTTTCCTTTTGTATTTTTCCCAAAATGCTTATTTTCTTCTTGTTGATCATGTGAGCAGGAGTTTTCCTTATTCTGGTTTTTTGCTATTAGGGGTTGTTGAAACATGTTAAACCTCACCTTTATACTGCTTTTATTTTGTTCCAACTCTTCTTTATCCCTAATTTTCTCTTTTTTTTCTCTTGCTCTTGAGGTTGTTTCACCTTCTTTTTTTTCAGATTCTTTTAACTTTGGGCCATCATCATTTTCTTTTTAAGCAGATTTGTTCCATCTTTTGTCTTGAAGTTATTCTGGCTTTTTATATTGCTGATTCTTTGTAAAACCCCTCTTAGAGTGTTCTTGTGTTGGTATTTGCCACTCTAGCTTTTTATTATAGTAAAATATGTTTGATCCAAGGGCCCAAATCATGTCCTCACCTCGTTTAAAATAGACGAAAGCCCTTCTACTTTGGTAATCGTTACTATTATTTATTGTGTACGCTGCTTGTACTCTGTATCTTCTTAGTTGCCATAGTAGTAAGCTGTCTAAGGCTGTTCTAGGCACCTTGTTGATAGTGCATTTGAACCTATTTCTTTTATCAAGCATAGCTTTGTCGAATTTTCTGGGAGTTATTCTATGCATTTTTCTTTGGCCCAATTGTACTGACTATTGCCCACTTAGTGGGTGGGTTCCCTTTCTTGTATTGTATACTATGTCTACATAAACTGCTCTTCTCCCTCTTTGGCCCTGTTGCTATTCTATAATGTTTGTTATACCATAGTGCTCAAGATATAGCTTGATCTCAGTTCCACTTGTGTGTTTTGGGATGTCCCATATTGTGTAACAGTAATATCATTCGTTCGCATGCTGTCGTGTAGCAAAACTCCCTCTTAGAGTCTATACTGAACTAAAAATATCTTCTCGACTTTTTTGTTTTTTGCTATATCTTTTGTTTTGGTGCCTTTCTCTCTCTAATGACCTTTCACTAATCTGCCTCTCTAGACCATAGTCTGTCATGCCCACCTCATTTTCTAACAAGACAGCCTTTATTTCTTTGGCATTGTTTTCCATTATAACACTATTGTCATCTTGTTCCTCAAGTATTCTTTTACACAGGTTTTCTTTGTTTTCCACTAAAATATTGTTAATACCTATATTTGCAACTGGTAAATTGCTTATTTTATTTGCATTAGTGTAGCAGAAATCTATCATAATTGGGCTATTTTTGTCTTTTACGCATGTATTTAGACGCATTTCGATGTCTGTGTCATGTTCTAGAAGTTTTTTCTTCTCTTTAGATAGAGGCTAGTCTCTAACTTCTTTGCTTCCAGCCCATTTGAAATGTTCAATTATATTGCATACAACTGCGATTAGGTGGATGTCATTTGTGCCAAGATATTCTGCTACGTGTACATCTTCATGTCATATTGTTGTACGCTATTTGTTATATAAGATGCTTTTTTCTCTTTCTGTCTGTTTGAAAAAGCCTCTAAATTTCTCTAAATTTGCTATTTTGTATCGATTCTATAAACCTTTCTGTTTTTATATGTAATGCTGTGTGAGATATCGATGCATATGAAGATTGTTGTTTGTATAATGCCAGTTGTTGATCGGTCATATTGTTTACTTTTTTGGCGGCTTTACGTGTTATATGCAGGGCTGATGATTTTCTGCGGTGACAATTGGTCAATTCTGTCTGCGCTAAAATACCAATTCTGCAAATCAAATCGATCAATTCTGCACAGTTTCCGTGCTATTTATATAGATTTTGCACGATTTCTGCGACAATTTTTTTATTGAAAATTTAATTTTAAAGAAGTATAAAGAAAAGAAAAAGACATCGCTAGGTAAATTGTTAAAAAGTTATGCCACTACTATTTAAATTTTTTAATTTAAATGCTATCGCTATTTAAATTGTTATTAAAATACAACATGTTTAAACTTTGTAATGTTTCTTCGCTTAAACTTTGACGATTAGTATCTAAAATTGTGTTGTATTTTGAAAAGCTTCTTTCTACTGCGCAAGAAACCAAATATAGTCGAGTGCAATTTCAGACAGGTGAGGTAAAGAATCGGCCATATTTAACCAAAATTCATCCAGTGTAATATCTTTAAATGCTATGTCATATTTCAATCTACAATAAATCGACTATTCATGCAATAGTTCGTTAGATGGATTAGATAATTCTTGTATTATAGAGTAATTGCAAATGTCTTTTCTTGTAACATCACCAAGATGAAAAAATTTTGGATTGAATACTTGAGCTGCAAAAAACAGTGGTCTACCAGGATGAGAAGGAATATGGGCAGAAAATTTCTGGTATGCAACACTAAAGGCACCGTGAAAAATATAATAAAATTCAGCAGGTTGAAAAAATTTTGATACGATTAATGTATCTAACTTGGGACCAAAATATTCAGCATTCATATTGGTTTTAATATAAGCAGTAAGTTGTTCAAGCTAACCTTCGACTAGAGGAAATACAGGTTTTTCTTGCTAAAAATAATCTAAAATTTGTATAAATTTTTGTGAAAAAATACCAATAAAATTAATATAAATAGTAATAAGTCCAAGATCTTCGGGATTTAATAATAATGATGAAATGATTTCTAATGCATTAGTTTTGTCATTCTTGTATTCATCTTGAAAAAATGTAGGCCAATAAACAATATGGTCTTTTGCATATAAAATCATTTCAAACCAAGAATTCCATCTTGTTATAACAGGAATGGAATTTTTTTTGGCGATATAACTTTGTGAAATCGTAAGTGATCTAAATATCAACAACGACGTGCTGGACTTTTAAATAATTCTTTAATTTTAGCCAAAAGTATATTGACTTGTGAAAAGTGAACGTAAGTACACCAAGTATCTCTATATAAAAATAAAATATATAGTAATTTATATTATTATTATTGTTAATTACAAATAATTACAATTAAATATTACTTTACCCGATTAAATGTAAAATATGTGCACAACAAAGTATATGGATCAATTGAGGCATTACGGTTTGCAAAACATCTCGATAACATTTTTTCATGTATGTAGCTGAATCCGACAAAAAAACATAAGGAAAAGTAAACAGAATATCATATTTTGCAAGAATTTGAAAAAGAGTTTGTCCTATTGTGCAATTATTAACTTTGGTAAGAAAATTAACTGAGACCAATTTTGTATTATTTCTATATACGAATATAGTATTAACTATACTTCGTGAACAGCTGTCTGTTGTTTCATCCATAATAATTGCTACACATTTTTGTTTAAAAAAAGATTTAAGATTTTCTAAATAATTAGAAAAAACTTGAGGAAGATATAATTGGCATAATGTAGCTGCTTGTGGAATAGCTCCACCTTCTTTACAATATTTTTTAAAAAAAGAATGTAAAAAATTAATTTTTTCTATAGGAATGTCAGTCGCTACAAAAGACTCAATTAAATCGGTTAAAAATTTTTTTTTGATTCACAAGATGAATATGATGCGACAATAGTTTGTTGGTGTTGCTTATTTTTTTGTGAGGCTTTTTTCGATTTATGGGTTTTACTATTCAAATGGTCATCGACTGTTAATTTGCGTGGCCACTCAATAGAGTAATCACAAAATTTGCAAAATAAAATTCCATTATCCACTCTAAAATCTTCTGGATTTTCCTCGACCCTAGTATAGACCATAACTTTGCCTTTTTTTTTACTCATATTTACAATTTTTCAAATATACGATTTGGAAAGTGGTAACAAAAATATAAAAAAATTTTTTATTAAATTTTGATCTTTTTTTTATAATTTTACAAAACTTTTCATTTAATCTTTTTTACAGTACAAAAATAGAAAAAATTTATAAGTTTTTTTTTCTATTTCTTTGATTCATCTTGTGGATTCGAATTCTCTTCAGTATTTGGTTTAGCTTTTTATGCTTCTCAAATAGCACTTCATACAATTTTGCCATTTTTAGTAGTATTACTTTTTTCTTGTTCTGCACAACTATGAATTTTATTACCTGACTTTTTAGGTTAGGTTTTCTGGACCAATAATCACTCAGAATCACAGAAATTAGTCACGTGCAATCAAAAAACCCACTTTCTGCGACAATTCTGCAGTGACTGTGACAATTTCTGCATTCGTAGCCCTATTCCGTGATTTCTGCGGTATTCTGTGAAATGCAGAAAATCATCGGTCCTGGTTATATGTTTGTTTGTTGTTATAGTGAACTGCGTTACAGAGTCAAGGCTGATTCCCCAAAAATTTTGTTTTTCTAAAATTTTCTTACAAAAGTTGTCTATTTGATCTCTACCACTCTTATTGTAGAGTTGGACTAGATGTGTTTCTAAGTACCTCTAGGTAGATTTTGGTACTGCTCCTTTTTGCTTAAACCTTGGAGTCTTGCTAGCTAGTGGGCTTGTTGTTGTTTTTGTATATTTTCTTTAGCCCAAAAATTGGTACGAGGATCTACAGGGGAGAGTTGTCAAATACTATTGTCTATATATTCTGTTTTAAATATCTAATTATACAATTAAAATTTAATATTAGAGCTAAGTTTCTTTAACATATCTTGATTTAACTAGTTGAAATTTAATTTTGTTTTATATTAGTACTGTTATAAAACAGGTTTTCATAAATTAGCATAGCATAGCTCATAATTTAGATTCTATATTTTATATTTAGTTTATATTTATTAACTTGTATTTTGTATTAGATATTTATTATTTGTATTATGTATATTAATATTAGTATTTAAAAGAGAGTTAAAGCCACTGTGGCACATAATGTGGCTAAAGTGATACACGGCTTTCAAGTCCCTTAACTATATCTTCAAATCTCTCAACATGGCCTTTATCTTCCTCAACTCCCTCTACTCCCTCAACATGGTCTTCAACTTCTTCAACACAGCCTCCTACTTCCTCAAGCACGTTTTTCAACTCTCTCAAGTATAATGTTACATTACCCTCAATTCTCTCTTCTATTCTGTAAAAGATATATAAAAAAAGCATAAATCTCTTCTTATAAAAATAGGTTTAGATAGGTTTTAGCAAGTATCTAGTTAGAAACTATTACCTCTCTCTCATGTAGAATTAGTCTTGTAATTCTCTCTTGTAATGTATAACTTTCTTTAGGATTTCTAAAGGAGATTATCCTCTGTCTTATAATAAATAAAGGTTTAAAATACACTATTCTAATACTGAACTGCTTATCTTCTGCTATGGATACTTAATTGTACTTCATATCCACTCTGTGTATATTCCAGTAGCAGAATCTTTGTACTGAGTGACTTTGTTACTGTGCTATGTGGTTAACAAAGAAGGCTATAGCATTGTAACAGTACATTTAATAATGCTTGTATTAATTATTATTTTTAATTTCATGATATATATATATATATATATATATATTTAGCAGTTATGTTACAATTTTATTAGGCTTTGTACTAATTAATCTAAACTAGTAAAATTTTACAAAAGGAATTACTAGATGAGTGATAAACTCTAAGCAAGTTGGCAAGATAGCATATAAGAACTATCTCTAAACAACAAGTGCCCCCTATCAGGCAATCTCAAGTATATCTAAATTACAAATTGTGACTAATTCAGTTACCCCAATTGGTACCTATGTTCGATCTGTTATAGCAAGATTTTTCTCCTTCCAGACCTCTCCTGCAATTGGATATGACTTGGCTCTCAACAGTGAACCTTGCTACCCATCATAACTATCTTCTCTTTTTTCAAACTTCTTCTACCTAAACTCAACAAAATTATTAAACCCTTATTTATATATAAAAGTAAAAAAATAAAGCCAAGTTTACAAAAGACATAAATATTTTAGAAAAAAAAACATCTCATGGCAATAAAAAAACAAAAACTAAACTAAAATTTTTAAAATAATCTAATATAAATGAACAAAGATGAAAAAAGCGAAAAAAAAGAAAGTAGCTATGACACACTATTATAGCCTGTACTAGACATAAGAATAAAAATTATATAATAATTGCAACTAATTACTATATCTCGATTAGAAAATCTTCAGTTTAGCTTTGGAACTTATTCTGGGCATCAACTTGACTCAAGTATCTCCTAAATAGGAGTGACGATCTCTTCCTCATACTGTAATACCGTATTGATAAACAAAACAAACACATGGTTGTATTCTACTAAGTTTGTCTAAATTAGATAGATATAAACAATGCCAATCTTTTGGAGGGGTGAGCTAAAATGCATACTTTTTTATCGAAATTTTTAGTGAAAAGGGCAAAAAGCAAAAAACACAAAAGAGACCACTGAAATGTATTCAAATAAGTATAAACTCTAAATACATAAATAGGTGTTTCACAAGTTGGCACAGTACTAAGTTTTTTCGATAAGTGATAAACTCTGGGCTTGTCGGCAAATAGCATATCCCTTAAATTGTTTTGTAGCCAAATTTGTTTGCAAACTTTTTTAAATTTTAAATTTTTTTAATAAAATTTTAAATATTAATTTTAGCTATATAATTTTAAGTAAAATATTTAATTTGAGATTTGTTTTATTAGCTTTGTTAAAAAAATTTTTTAAAATTATTAAAAAACTTTAG